>CAJNDT010000302.1:870606-1110112 GCA_905221615.1 Symbiodinium sp. CCMP2592 | reverse complement strand
CAGCTCCTGGTCAATAGTGGCATGGTTGCGGCTGAAGAAGTCGCATGCCGCCTCTGACCACTCACAGCTGCCTTGACAGCTGCAACTTGTCTGCGCGAGTCTCTGCACTACTGCCCAGTCGCTCTCCTGCTCCAGTGCATGCTGCTGCTTTGCACCTTGCCACTGCTCCGCACCAGCGATCAGTTCAGAAAGCCGCTTCTGGTTCCGCACACAGAAGAGCTGGCAGGCGTGCGAGCCGTACTCCTGCACATAAGCTAGCACTGCACTTGGAGTCAGCAGCTTTTTTTCCAGAGCCAGAGCCGTGAAGTCCAAGAGGTTGAACTTGGGGACTCGTGCTTTCTTGCCACCGGAAGCCTCAGCACCAGCAGCAGCAGCCTCGGCCTGTTGGCGCCGCTTGGTCCACATGGTGGCACTCCAAGGCTCCTGGGATTCCTCGTAGAGGTTAAGGACAACTGCATCCCTACCAGGAACAACAAACTCTTGGCACGGACGGTCTCCAACCTGGATTGCCTCCAAACTTCCGAGACTCTTCAGCCACGCTACTGGTTGGAAGTCAACAACAGGCTTCCGCTCCGTTGTGAAAACACCATAGCGCAAGGCACTCCACCACTGCTTGTGCGTTGTGCTCCAATGCGAGGCCAAGCCAGACCGCTGCCGCAGCGCGAGGTTTAGTGGCATGAACCGCGTTGAAGTGTTCAGCTTGAGAGCTGCGTGGAAGTGCTTTGGCTCCTCCAGAAACACAACGAGCTTCACGACCTCCAAAACCTTGCTCCGAGGCCGCCCACCTCGAGGAGTCGCCTCCGGCACAGGATGCGCGACTGCGTCCAACAAGGCATCCCGAACTTGGAGGCGGGAGAGGTCTGCCAAGTCTTTCAGAGGAGTTTCGGCTTCCAGAGCAGTCTCGCTCAGAACAGCAGCGAACGTCACCAGGAAGACCATGCTACGGGCAGCAGCGTCCTCCTGGGTCAGCCAGTCGGGCTGGGCCACAGCAGCTGGACAGTCATCGTCGCCGGAGGACGAGGAGCTGGAGCTAGGCATGGCGAGCTCTGGCGCAAGCCTGCTTGCTGGTTGTTGAGCCCAACTTTCAGCACAGTCACTATGGAAGAGGCATTCAAGCTTCTCACCAGCTGCTTTCGGACGAAACTTGTTTCCCCCTAGCACTGGTGTGTCCCGAGACATGCGACTTCTGCTTCCCCCCAATAGCTTGCGGGATTCAGAGAAACCTCGAAATCGCATCCCCCAAGTACTGGTGAGATTCAACGGTTTCGAGAACCAAGAATGATGAACCCTCTATAGTTGCAAACCCAGCCGTGCCGTTTTGCCTAGTTGTAAACTAGTTGCAAACCTAGTTGCAAACCTAGTTGCAAACTCCACCTCTAAGGGGGAAAAGCACACGCACGGAGCACAACTTCTGCTGTTTCAATCGAAGCAAGCTTCAGAGTTCACGTGCGAATCCGCTTCCCCCCTTAGAGGTGGAGTTTGCAACTAGGTTTGCAACTAGGTTTGCAACTAGTTTGCAACTATGCAAAACCGCACAATCGAGTTTGCAACTATGCAGGGCCCAGAAGCAGGGCACGGGCGAGCCAGGGCCAGGGGCGGGGCGGCGCAGGGCAGGGCAAGGGCAAGCGCAGGGGCAGCAGGGCATCAGGGTAAGGGCAGAGCCCGCCCTTCAAGTCAGTGTGAATCTCGGCACTCATCACTCAGGCTGCAGTGCAAGTTTTGTCACCCCGCACGAAGTGTCCGAGTCTTAAATGGACCAATCACACATCAAGGTCAAGGAGAAGTTGCCGGGTCGCAGCGTGGCCTCCGGCCTCGCCTGCACCTGCTGAAGGATTCAAAGTTCCACTCAGTTGCTAGAGCCGCCCTCTTCGAAAAAGTAGCCCTTGGACTCATACAGCCGCTTGCAGCGTCGGACCATGTCCCCGATGCTGTCCTCAAGGAAGGCTTTGGGCAGGTTGCGGATGGTCCTCTTCAGGCGCTTCAGGTACTGCGGCCGCGTCTCACGCTTGGCGCCACTCCACGTCTTCTCCTGCTTCCGCAGGCGCTTGTTGACCTCCTTCCAAATGGCATAATCCAAGACCGAGAGATCTGGGCTACGCTTCGGGATCTCCAGGACACCAATCTGGGCTTCGTGCTTCGCAGCCAAACCCTTCGAAGACTTGTACCCGGTCGGGTCATTGTCCTCGAGGACTGTGTACTTGCGCTTACCAGGCCATGCCTTAGCCAAGTCCTTGGCAAGTGTCTTGTAGAAAACGCTCGCCGGGTTACCATTCCACCGCCCTGCGACCTCCTGGACAGAGATGACCTTGCCGGCGCCGACACCCACATGCAGCAAGACACCCTTGGCTCCGGTGTTGTGCCTCAGATTGCCCTCCTTGGGTTTCACATAGCCTTTGCACAAACCTTGTCCAGGGCGGCGGTAAGCACCAAACGTGACGTGCTTGGCGGCACGCACACGTTCAGCTCCAGTCAGGTAAACCTGAAAGTGCTTCCCGTCGATGAACGCATGCACATTGCTAAGCCACCACTGCTTCGATTTGCCACGATACTTCTTCGCGAACGCATACCTGTCTCGGATATCCGCAGGCGTCAGCACAGGCTTCTCCCGAAGCTTGCGGAAGTAAATGTTCCGCTTGTGCAGTGCATGCAAGATGCATTGCGTGCTTGCCTTGGATTTTGTCGCCTTCTTCAAGGTCTCGACGGTGATGGTAGTCGCGCCGTCCACCTTCACGATCAGCTCATCCAGCCGCCGCTCGAGCAAGTCGACCTGTGCCGTGGTCAAGGCTTTTGGCCGGCCCTGTTTCTTCGGCTGTTTCTGCATACACAGAAGCCGTGTCATGGTCGAGGTGTCCCTACCTAGCAGCTCAGCTATCTCGGATGGCTTCTTCCCGCGGCTATACCAGTCCCTCGCCAGCTCGCGCTGCTCCTCCGACATCTTAGTCCAACCTGGGACAGGCATGGCGCACTACTGGCTGCTCTGGGCGTACTGTGGGAGCTCTGTGCTACCCGCTTGATCCAAGGTCCAAAACATGCTCTATGGCATGAAGAGTGCATGACTAAATGCTTCACCGAACAATGAATCCTGTGCAACTGGCCAGATCAGGTCACGAGACATGTTTGCACTCAGCACACCGGCCCAGCTCGACGGAGCCAAAAAAAACACCCACTTTTTGCCCGAAGCAGCCTGCGTGACTAAATGCTTCACCGAACAGTGAATCCTGTGCAACTGGTCAGATAAGGTCATGAGACATGTTTGCACTCAGCACACCGGCCCAGCTCGACGGAGCCAAAAAAAAAAGACACCACCCACTTTTTGCCCGAAACAGCCTGCGTGACTAAATGCTTCACCGAACAGTGAATCCTGTGCAACTGGCCAGATCAGGTCATGAGACATGTTTGCACTCAGCACACCGGCCCAGCTCGACGGAGCCAAAAAAAAACATCACCCACTTTCTACCCCAAACAACCTCGGCCGACGTGGAGTCATTCTCGCACGCGTCTGTACTTTCACACGGCCGGTAAACAACAGCCACGGATATGGAGCTCAAAAGCACGGCTACACATCATCTTGGACGGTGGATGATATAAATCCTGCATGAGTTTGTAAGACACAGGCCGCTCCCCTTGAACCCCTGAATTTTAACATTGTCGCAGGCGGACGTGCTCTGATAGGACCGTGCGAATGATATAAATCCTGCATGACCTCCCCTCTGACATCAACATGGAAATTTAGGGGCGCGGGGATGCAACTGCTTTGACGATACATGATGGGCTGACCCACAGTCATGCACGATTTATATCATCAACAGTACGGCGCAGGGGGCGTTCTGTTTGTTTTTTATCCTGGCAGTATGTGCCTGGTGTCCTTGCGTTAGCCGCAGTGAATTATCGGGAGCTCTGCAGATCTGCGAAAGAGGGTCCGCGCTTACAGGTCTTCCTCATCAATCACAGGGTCTGCTGCGCTGGCACTCAAGTGCCTTTGACGGCGTGCTGCGTACGCAGCAGAGGATTCCGTTACGAATCTGCACCAGCTCGAGGCACAATGTGGTACCTTCTTTAAGGCCCCATTGATGGCAACATGAGCATCAAATTGGATGACGCGACTTTGCATATGCCGCACATCCTCTCGGGAAACCGGTGAGGTTGCATCCCACAGTCCCTCCAGCGGAGCCGTGAGTGCTGCACCTCTCGTCCACTTGAAATCAGGATTGCCATCGTGATGCGACTGGCTCACCTGAATTCGCAAGATTTGGCCCGCAAAAAGCTTCTTGAAAGTCACGGCAGGCACTGTGGGCGACCTTGCTGGGCGAGACGCAAACTCTGTAGGAGAGAACTCGTCCCAGTAGATGAAGCGAATAGCTTTGTTGGTCGCCAGCGAACTCAGGGCCATCGATGCTCCGAGGGCTGGGCAAAAGTCCACTGCGTTTCGGCCGAAGACGTTGACAAGTGGATCCAAGATCATACTCTTCCCGGCATTGGTCGTGCCGGCTAGCATGGGGACACGGGCTGTCTTGCTCGGACCGTGGCAGATAACGTTAGCTAAGCTGGCTGCAAGCAGCTCCTGGTCAATAGTGGCATGGTTGCGGCTGAAGAAGTCGCATGCCGCCTCTGACCACTCACAGCTGCCTTGACAGCTGCAACTTGTCTGCGCGAGTCTCTGCACTACTGCCCAGTCGCTCTCCTGCTCCAGTGCATGCTGCTGCTTTGCACCTTGCCACTGCTCCGCACCAGCGATCAGTTCAGAAAGCCGCTTCTGGTTCCGCACACAGAAGAGCTGGCAGGCGTGCGAGCCGTACTCCTGCACATAAGCTAGCACTGCACTTGGAGTCAGCAGCTTTTTTTCCAGAACCAGAGCCGTGAAGTCCAAGAGGTTGAACTTGGGGACTCGTGCTTTCTTGCCACCGGAAGCCTCAGCACCAGCAGCAGCAGCCTCGGCCTGTTGGCGCCGCTTGGTCCACATGGTGGCACTCCAAGGCTCCTGGGATTCCTCGTAGAGGTTAAGGACAACTGCATCCCTACCAGGAACAACAAACTCTTGGCACGGACGGTCTCCAACCTGGATTGCCTCCAAACTTCCGAGACTCTTCAGCCACGCTACTGGTTGGAAGTCAACAACAGGCTTCCGCTCCGTTGTGAAAACACCATAGCGCAAGGCACTCCACCACTGCTTGTGCGTTGTGCTCCAATGCGAGGCCAAGCCAGACCGCTGCCGCAGCGCGAGTTTTAGTGGCATGAACCGCGTTGAAGTGTTCAGCTTGAGAGCTGCGTGGAAGTGCTTTGGCTCCTCCAGAAACACAACGAGCTTCACGACCTCCAAAACCTTGCTCCGAGGCCGCCCACCTCGAGGAGTCGCCTCCGGCACAGGATGCGCGACTGCGTCCAACAAGGCATCCCGAACTTGGAGGCGGGAGAGGTCTGCCAAGTCTTTCAGAGGAGTTTCGGCTTCCAGAGCAGTCTCGCTCAGAACAGCAGCGAACGTCACCAGGAAGACCATGCTACGGGCAGCAGCGTCCTCCTGGGTCAGCCAGTCGGGCTGGGCCACAGCAGCTGGACAGTCATCGTCGCCGGAGGACGAGGAGCTGGAGCTAGGCATGGCGAGCTCTGGCGCAAGCCTGCTTGCTGGTTGTTGAGCCCAACTTTCAGCACAGTCACTATGGAAGAGGCATTCAAGCTTCTCACCAGCTGCTTTCGGACGAAACTTGTTTCCCCCTAGCACTGGTGTGTCCCGAGACATGCGACTTCTGCTTCCCCCCAATAGCTTGCGGGATTCAGAGAAACCTCGAAATCGCATCCCCCAAGTACTGGTGAGATTCAACGGTTTCGAGAACCAAGAATGATGAACCCTCTATAGTTGCAAACCCAGCCGTGCCGTTTTGCCTAGTTGTAAACTAGTTGCAAACCTAGTTGCAAACCTAGTTGCAAACTCCACCTCTAAGGGGGAAAAGCACACGCACGGAGCACAACTTCTGCTGTTTCAATCGAAGCAAGCTTCAGAGTTCACGTGCGAATCCGCTTCCCCCCTTAGAGGTGGAGTTTGCAACTAGGTTTGCAACTAGGTTTGCAACTAGTTTGCAACTATGCAAAACCGCACAATCGAGTTTGCAACTATGCAGGGCCCAGAAGCAGGGCACGGGCGAGCCAGGGCCAGGGGCGGGGCGGCGCAGGGCAGGGCAAGGGCAAGCGCAGGGGCAGCAGGGCATCAGGGTAAGGGCAGAGCCCGCCCTTCAAGTCAGTGTGAATCTCGGCACTCATCACTCAGGCTGCAGTGCAAGTTTTGTCACCCCGCACGAAGTGTCCGAGTCTTAAATGGACCAATCACACATCAAGGTCAAGGAGAAGTTGCCGGGTCGCAGCGTGGCCTCCGGCCTCGCCTGCACCTGCTGAAGGATTCAAAGTTCCACTCAGTTGCTAGAGCCGCCCTCTTCGAAAAAGTAGCCCTTGGACTCATACAGCCGCTTGCAGCGTCGGACCATGTCCCCGATGCTGTCCTCAAGGAAGGCTTTGGGCAGGTTGCGGATGGTCCTCTTCAGGCGCTTCAGGTACTGCGGCCGCGTCTCACGCTTGGCGCCACTCCACGTCTTCTCCTGCTTCCGCAGGCGCTTGTTGACCTCCTTCCAAATGGCATAATCCAAGACCGAGAGATCTGGGCTACGCTTCGGGATCTCCAGGACACCAATCTGGGCTTCGTGCTTCGCAGCCAAACCCTTCGAAGACTTGTACCCGGTCGGGTCATTGTCCTCGAGGACTGTGTACTTGCGCTTACCAGGCCATGCCTTAGCCAAGTCCTTGGCAAGTGTCTTGTAGAAAACGCTCGCCGGGTTACCATTCCACCGCCCTGCGACCTCCTGGACAGAGATGACCTTGCCGGCGCCGACACCCACATGCAGCAAGACACCCTTGGCTCCGGTGTTGTGCCTCAGATTGCCCTCCTTGGGTTTCACATAGCCTTTGCACAAACCTTGTCCAGGGCGGCGGTAAGCACCAAACGTGACGTGCTTGGCGGCACGCACACGTTCAGCTCCAGTCAGGTAAACCTGAAAGTGCTTCCCGTCGATGAACGCATGCACATTGCTAAGCCACCACTGCTTCGATTTGCCACGATACTTCTTCGCGAACGCATACCTGTCTCGGATATCCGCAGGCGTCAGCACAGGCTTCTCCCGAAGCTTGCGGAAGTAAATGTTCCGCTTGTGCAGTGCATGCAAGATGCATTGCGTGCTTGCCTTGGATTTTGTCGCCTTCTTCAAGGTCTCGACGGTGATGGTAGTCGCGCCGTCCACCTTCACGATCAGCTCATCCAGCCGCCGCTCGAGCAAGTCGACCTGTGCCGTGGTCAAGGCTTTTGGCCGGCCCTGTTTCTTCGGCTGTTTCTGCATACACAGAAGCCGTGTCATGGTCGAGGTGTCCCTACCTAGCAGCTCAGCTATCTCGGATGGCTTCTTCCCGCGGCTATACCAGTCCCTCGCCAGCTCGCGCTGCTCCTCCGACATCTTAGTCCAACCTGGGACAGGCATGGCGCACTACTGGCTGCTCTGGGCGTACTGTGGGAGCTCTGTGCTACCCGCTTGATCCAAGGTCCAAAACATGCTCTATGGCATGAAGAGTGCATGACTAAATGCTTCACCGAACAATGAATCCTGTGCAACTGGCCAGATCAGGTCACGAGACATGTTTGCACTCAGCACACCGGCCCAGCTCGACGGAGCCAAAAAAAACACCCACTTTTTGCCCGAAGCAGCCTGCGTGACTAAATGCTTCACCGAACAGTGAATCCTGTGCAACTGGTCAGATAAGGTCATGAGACATGTTTGCACTCAGCACACCGGCCCAGCTCGACGGAGCCAAAAAAAAAAGACACCACCCACTTTTTGCCCGAAACAGCCTGCGTGACTAAATGCTTCACCGAACAGTGAATCCTGTGCAACTGGCCAGATCAGGTCATGAGACATGTTTGCACTCAGCACACCGGCCCAGCTCGACGGAGCCAAAAAAAAACATCACCCACTTTCTACCCCAAACAACCTCGGCCGACGTGGAGTCATTCTCGCACGCGTCTGTACTTTCACACGGCCGGTAAACAACAGCCACGGATATGGAGCTCAAAAGCACGGCTACACATCATCTTGGACGGTGGATGATATAAATCCTGCATGAGTTTGCAAGACACAGGCCGCTCCCCTTGAACCCCTGAATTTTAACATTGTCGCAGGCGGACGTGCTCTGATAGGACCGTGCGAATGATATAAATCCTGCATGACCTCCCCTCTGACATCAACATTGAAATTTAGGGGCGCGGGGATGCAACTGCTTTGACGATACATGATGGGCTGACCCACAGTCATGCACGATTTATATCATCAACAGTAAGTAGTTAAAAGTAGAGTTACCTTAATTATAACCCTAGTTACCAAGTCCCATGATCCTTTGAGTGAGCCTGGACGAACGGAAAAAGCCAAGCGGGCCGATGTTTCTCCGTTCCCAGAGAGCCCAATACCCCTTAGCTAAGGAATATGGCTTTAATCAGAATATAGGGCTTCATATTATGATTTAGGCTGTATTCCTTTTTTAAGGGGTATTGAATAAGGCTTAAATTATAATATAGGGCTTCATCTTATGATTTAGGCTATATTCCTTAATTGAGGGGTATTGGGCTCTCTGGGCCTCGCAGGGAAAAAGGACATGAGTGGAAGCGGCTGCCCTGTGACTGGGGGCAGGCTGTGGCCAGTGATATAGGGGCCTCAATAATTATCTATACTATTTGGGGGGTTCCCGATTAATACATAATATAATGGGCCCCAAAACCCTAGTCTAATTACTAAGGCCCCTGTATGATCTCACCATATCCGAGCTTCAGTGAGTGAAGCCGTGACGGCTTTTCTCTTTTGATTCCCCTTACTTGATGACTGAAGGATGATGACAGCCCTGCCATTCTAGGACGCCCAGTAGTACCCTTATTCCCTTTTTGTAGTCCCAGGTTCCTTATAAAGTTACCCAATACCAAAAAGAGAGGCCTTTTTATTCCTAGGTTACTGGGTATCCTAGCATTGCTACTACCACCACCAGTAGACATGGCAGTTTCCGAAAATAGGCGACCTTATTCTAGCACCCTGAAGAGTAGGATCCTTATTATGAGGACCCCAAAAGAAGGTACCCCGAATTTTCGGAAACTCCCATATGAGACCACGAAACGCCTGAAACCCAAGCCCTCCGACTGTACAAGACCTTCAGCCCGGAAGGCAAGAATGTTCGACCAAGCTTCGTTTTGGAGTTCAGATTGCATCGCAATGGTTGTGGCCTAAATAATCACTTATATTCTTCCGATGGTTCCTTATCATAGTTATAGCAGAATTCGCCCCAAAACTCTATTCACTCTGTAACATTACAGATGGACCGTTTCTGCCAAGGCATCGGCGGCATCTACTTGCGGAAGTTTGTCGATGATATCGACACAGACTTACCAGATCCGTCGTCTCCCCAGCTGCTGACTAGGTTTCAGGGTTTAGAGTTTTGAGATGAAGATTTCAAGGTACTTGAGGGTAGGATCGATGCAGACTACTCACTTAAAGCAGGCAGCTGCGCACCGGCAGGTAAGGGCACCGCAGAGCTCCCACGGTTGATGATATAAATCCTGCATTACCTTAAGGACCCTAAACTATGGGAATTATGGTACATTCCTTATTATGGGTAATGCAGGATTTATATCATCAGCTGCAGTACTCTTATTCTCTCTCAGGCCCTGCTTGGAGGATCATGGGACTTAGTAAGCAAGGTTATGTGTACCTTAATCGGGGTTATAAGTAGTTATAAATAGAGCTACCCTTATTATAACCCTAGTTACTATGTCCCATGATCCTTTAAGGAAGCAGACTCTCGCTGATACGGTGCTGTCGTGGGCAAAGGACGCGCTGTTTTGATAATATTGATGGTGGTGAGGATGCCGCTGCTCCTGATGATCGTATCATGTTGATTTGCTGTTTTTGAAGGTTCTTCTTAGTGGCCCAGGTGTTTGCCGCCATTCATAATTTCCACCATCACTGGCCGCAGTTACTGTTGGTGGCATAATGACGATCTGTACTCTGTCGACCACAAGCAGACATTTCAGAAGCTGCCCCCACCCTGTAATAGTGACTGTAAGGATTATATTAGGGCCCCGTTATATTCCTATTATACCACTATTACAGGATGCGCTGCACTGCCGAGGCCGGAGGATGTGGGGGTCTTGAACATGGACGGAAGACAGGACCTAGGCGCCGTGTGGGGTAGACTTCGGTTCAAACCGTCGGAATTAGTGTCTAAAGCTTCATACCTACGTCAAAAGACTGTGCAGGTCAGAGCAGCACATTCTACCACCGAATTTCGGACTTAAGCCCGTAGTTGCCAGTAAGCTTTAGAGTATTGGCGGTTAGAGTGACCGTTGTGGTAACCTGGAAACACCAGTAACGCTTCTAGAATCCCCTAAACCGTAAACTCTGAGCGCTGCACCCCGAACCCTAGACCCTAAACCCCAACAACTTTAAACCCGTAAACCCTAAAACCCTAAACATCCTGAGCCCCAAACCTTGAACCCCAATTGCTTGACCCTAAACCCGTAACCCTAAACCCTGAACTCTAAACCCTAACCCCCACACCCTGAGCCACTGAAGCCCCAAGCCGTCGACCCCCGCGCTGCTACAGAGAGGCCTTGAGCTCGTGATCCGCGGCGAGGAGAATGGCCGCATCCTTCCGTCGCTGGGGCCTCGCCGTGCAGGGTCCGGGGTTTCGGTTTGTAAGGGTCTAAGGTTTCGGGCTTAGGGTTTGGGGTTTCGGGTTCAGGCTTTAGGGTTGAGGGTCACTCCGGATCCTGGATCCTAACAAGAGGTTTAGTTTTAATAATACCCTTAGCTCTTGCGGTGTAGCCTTTGCACCCGCTGCTTGATGTAGCCTGAGGGTCAGGGTGTTGATGAGAGTTTGGCTTCGAGTGGCCTGCGCCCCGGTGAATGTCGAGACCGAAGTCGAAACCCTCCACCCTGAAGCATCTGAACCCTAAATCCCGAAACCCTAAACCCCAAACCCTGAACACTACATCCCAAAAACGCCGCCCAGCCGTAGCTGCAAATTCCCAAAACCCACACACAGGGGCACCCCGAACCCTTGTAAGGCTCTGGCACTCAAGCCCTGAAACTTTGGAACCCAACAGCCCTAAAATCCAAAAACCCTAAGCCCTCAAAATAAGCCTCAGACTTATACAGAACACTAAGCCCTAAACCCTTCTTGAAGCCCAAGGAGTCATGTATCCCTTGACCCTAAGCCCTAAACCCCTAAACCCTAAACCCCTGAACCCTAAGCCCCGAAACCCTAAACCTGACTTTAAACCCAAGGAGTCTGCTCCCTTGACCCTAATATGTTACCCTAAATTGAGGACCCCAAAACAAGGTACCCCTAAGTTTCGGAAACTCCAGAACCGCTAAATCCCTAAACCCAAGGAGTCTGCTCCGGCTCTACATGTATCCCTTGACGGTCTGGAACTTCGACATCCGAGGGCTTGGGTCTCGAAGACCTGGGTTGGTCTCCGAGGTACTTTTGGGCTTTAGGGGTTTAGGGGTTTAGGGCTTTAGGGGTTTAGGGGTCTAGGGGTTTAGGGGTTTAGGGGTTAGGGGTTTAGGGCTTAGGGGTTTGCAGTCGGGGTTTGGGGGTTCGGGCTTAGGGTTCAGGGCTTGGGGGTTTAGAGTTTTAGGGTTTAGGGATTTAGGCGTTTAGGGCTTAGGGTTTTAGGGGTTAGGGTCTGGGCACTTAGAATAGGATGGTGGGGCCTGGTATAATCAAGATATGAGACGAAGCCTAGGGCTTCGGTATCAGTTTGGGATAGGGTCAAGGGTTTATGATTTAGGGTTTAGGGCTTAGGGTTTAGGGTTTAAGATTTAGGCTCCATCTTTCTTTCTTGTCTTGGTATAGAACTTGCGTGCTGTCGATACACGCCTAGACTCATCTTTCTGACATGCCCAGGTTGGGCTTCTCTTGGGGTTTTGGGGGTTAGGGTTGTTTGGTCTTTCGAGACTTGGGTCTAGAGTATTTTAGAGCGCTTACTGTAATCCTGTACAAAATTCTAGCATATGTTCGCCCAAGTTTAGCACATGGTTCTCTAATTCAATGTTTTCTCAAAGAGTGCTGGCAGCAAGCCAACCCCCCTCTGAACCCTGGTGTCTTTAAACCTATAAACCCTAAACCCGAAGCCTTAAACCCCCTATAGATGCCCTAAACCCAAAACAGCTGGCGCTGGTTACTTAAAGGATCATGGGACTTAGTAACTAGGGTGATAAATAACGTAACTTATAACTCCAACTAGGGGACTTATAACCCCGCTTGCTAGGTCCCCTGATCCTCCTTTCTAGAAGCCTTATAGATCCCTTTCAGGATCTCTTTAAGGAAGCCTATAATATCCTTAAAGGAACGACTAAGTCCCCTGGTCCTCCAAGTAAGGAAGGGCTTAGGGTTACCATGGCGTGGCCTCACGCTCATGGGTTATCCCGGCCCCGGAGCTTTTAGGGGGTTTTGCTTCGGCCTTTTGTTTGGAGTTTGGTTTAGGGTTTAGTTTAGGGTTTAAGGCTTAGGGTTTAAGTTTAGGGTTTTGTTTATGGTTTAGTTTAGGGCTGAGTCTAGGCTTTAGTTTAGGATTTAGTTTTGCCCCTCAGGTTTGGGATTTAAAGCTTGGGGCCTAGTCTAGGGTTTAGTTTCGGCTTTAGGCTGTAGGGTTTAGGATTCAAGGTTTAGGGTTGAGTTGGGGAGTTAGTTCAGCGTTTTGGATGTAAGGTTTAGGGTTTGAATTAGGGTTTAGTTCAGGCTTTGGGGTTTAGGTTTTAGGAGTGAGGGCCAAACCAAAATGTCCGGGTTTCCGGTTAGTGCGCACACGCCGTGCTTGAGTCATGGCCGCGTTTCTGACGGATGGAGGTTTGGGGGTGAATCCAAGTTTCGGACGACTGCGAAGCACGACTTTCAGGGTTTGCTGAGAGTTCATTAGTTACCTGCATCGGTGAGCGTATCTTTGGGTATCATCTTCGGGATACCGCTGTGTCAGGCTAAGGCCTCGACCATGCACTGCCTAGACCCTTAATAAGGGCCGCTAGGTATATGCCCTTAATCTAGCTATTATATACCCACTATATAGCCCATTATAGGGTAGGGGTTCCCATTAAGGGTCCCTCCTTCTTCCCCATTAAGGGTCCCTCCTTCTCCCCTTTGAGATATCCTGCGTTTTCATCTGAACCCCGAAGCCTGGCCTGCCCAGGGAGCCCAATGCCCCTTAACTAAGGAACATGGCTAAACTTATGAAGGGCTCCTGATTATGATTTAAACTGTATTCCGTTTTTAAGTGGTATTGGGCTCTCTGGGTAGGAGCAATAAGTAGTAGCCATAACTTGCGGCCTCTGACAACTGTTGGCAAGGTGCAGTATTCTCTGCCACTATTAACCTCAAGCTAAATGCCTGTAAAGCCCCAACAACGACCTACATCCCTAAAGCCCGTGACCCTTGGACCCGAAACCTACGTGCCAAAATCCTAAGACACTAGAAACCCAAATCCAGAAACGAAGCCATTAACCAGGCAGTGTGGTGCGAACTGTGTGGAGCACTTCGGACACCGTCCATGTTCTGGTCGAGCAGCTAGGCAGCAGCTTGCGTTGTTTGAGCTCAGCAGTCTCTGATGTAAGGTTTAGGGCTAGCATGGTCTCATAGTGGGGTGTTACTACGTCTACAACGCTACCACCATCATTGCGACTGGTGCGACTACTGCCACTTCGCTACTGCGATACGACCAGTACTACTACCAGTACTACTACCAGGGCTACCACCAGTACTCCTAAAACCCTGAACCCCAAGCCCTAGATCCTAAACCATGAAAAGAGAGCCCTAGAACCCCCTCGAGATCCTCACAGCCAAGGTGGAGTGCAAGTACGAAGCCGCCATGTCGGTCTGCCCGGCCCCTGGCGTTGCTCTTCTGGGTATGACAGGCAGCGTTATATGGGTAGTTTTCCAAATTAGGGTCGCACAGTACGGCACCTCTTATTTAGGGTACCTGAAAAGGGGCCATAGTTTTGACAACCACCCATATCGCTTCGGGTGTGAAGTCTTGCTTTTGGTCTAGGGTGTAGGGTTTAGGGGTAGGGTTGCGGGTTCAGGGTTGAAAGCTTAGGATTTGGGGTTGAAGCAGGCTGCTGTGTGACTGTGTTCAGGGTTCAAGATTCACAGGTCGACACCCTTCAATCATAAACACGGTCTCTCGTCAACCCTTCAGCACTAACACCCTACATGAAGTCTCAAAATATGCCCCAACCTCGGTGATTTTCGAAAAAAGAATGGCGTTGCTCAGGGCTTTGGGGCTGAGGGGTGCGGGGCCGCAAGTTGCAACCCTGTGCCCCTCAGCCGTTAGGCCCTAAAGGCCAATCCGGAATCTCGATCATCCCTTGACTAGGACCGGATGCCCAGTAGTACCCTTATTCCCTTTTTGTAGTCCTAGGTTTAAAGTTGCCCAAGATCAAAAAGGGAGCCCCTTTTTGTTCCTAGGTTACTGGGCATCCTAGTTGACAAGCTCCAACATGCTTTGGGCTCTACATGCCCGCCTCGAGGTGAAGACTTCGTGCCCCCGCTGTCGCGACTCTGGGTGCCGGCGGTGTGTTTTATATCTTTGTGGGGCCTTGTGTCTTGGAGGGTTTGGGGATCTAGGCGTTCTGGGGGGGAATGAGGCCGGCAGGTCTGGGGTTTTTTGGAGTTTTGCGTGGATTTGCATTACCAAATACACCGCTTTACAAGCCTTGTAAAGCCCTCAGTAAGACCTCGCAGGGAACTTTCAAGAAACACACCCGCCCAACTCTGCTGCCAGGTCGACACACGTGGCCGCGACTGCAGCTACTATGCCGCTGCCCTGGATTGTCGCGATCCTGAAGGGTTTGGGGTTGAGGGATTCGGGCCGTAGGTAACTTCCTAAAGCTCTAAGCCCTGATCCCTAACCTCAATGAATGTGTTTATGGAATTAATTACTTGGAGGTTCAAGGGTGGTTATAAGTAGGGTTATAAGTAGGATAACTATGGTTATAACCTATATTAATATTGGGGTACTTAGAACCCCACTTATTACTACTGTTGATGATATAAGTCCTGCATGACCTTAAGGACCCTAATCTATGGGACTTATGGTATATTCCTTATTATGGGTAATGCAGGATTTACATCATCAACCGTACCTCTGAACCTCCAAGTGGAAGACTCGCAGTGTTTCTGGGCTTCGGGAGTGCTTGGGTTCGAAAGCGACCCAATCCTTACGGTTGATGATATAATATAAATCCTGCATTACCCATAACAAGGAATGTACCATAATTCCCATAGATGAGGGTCCGTCAGGTCATGCAGGATTTATATCATCAACAGTATCCCGCAGCACGAACTTTGTGTTGTTGTGGGCTAGTCTAATTATTAAGGCCCCTATATTCAACCCCCCATAGTAACCCTTAGAAGGAACCTGGTGGACCCGCTTTAAAGGGTCCCTTAACGGTACCCTTAAAAGAACCACGCTTCTGAGCTGAGGGCTTGTAGGGTTCAGGGTTGACGGTTTGCTGCGTGCCATGACCCCCAACCAAGGTACCCTTCAGAGAGCCCATTGGCCTCTTAAGGCAGCATCCACCTCAAATCTGAAACCAACAAACCTCAAACCGTACACCCTACACCCCCTAAACCCTAGACCCTAAACCCCATGTCTTTGCAGAGGTCCTTCAAAAAAGCCTTAAACTAAAACTTAATTAGAACCTAAACTAAACCCTGAACCCGAAACCCCGAACCCCAAAGCCCAAGCCGTAGACCTCAAGCGCCGCTTGCGAGGCTGAGCCGGCGAAGTGCGAGACGGATGGGGAGTTCTACACCCCGAGCCCGAGACCCAACTTCGAGACGGAGGGTTCAGGGTTTAGGGTACCCCTGTAGATCCATTTAAGGAACCCCAGGGTTTATATCAACCGTACCCCTAATAAAGTGCAGGTTTGCGGATGGTGGGGCGCAGCGAGAAAAGGGACTCGAGTTGGAGGGTTTTCCATTATATGAAGGGCGGGATTGGAGGGGTTGTGGGGTTGCGGAGGGGTATGGGAGGGGGTTGTGGGGGTTTGGGGTGCCGGGGGGTGAGGGGTTGGGGATTGCGATCCCACGAAATGAAGGTCGTTCAAAAGAAGATGCTGTCACGGTTTGGGCCTCAGGAGTGTGCTCAGAGTTGTCGAACTCGCAAGGCTCACCAGGCCCGAATCCAAGCGCCCAGTGCACCTGAAGCCGGAAAATATGTAGAACAACACGCAATTAATTTGCTTACTTGTCGGAGTTGAGGGGTTTAGGGTTCCAAAATCACCAAAACACCTGAGACAGGGGGATTAGTAAATCGAATAGGGTCTTGGGGCGCCGTATGAAAATGTAGGGGACTGTAAGGGGGAAGGCCTTAAACTCCTAAACCTAGACCAAAATTCCTGAAGACTCTTGCATAGTAGACCCTAAAGAGCCAAGCCCAAGCGCAGCATCCTTCACCAGGTGAGGCTTCAGGGTCAAAAACACTGTTCCCACTCTCACAGGAGTTCTTTGGATAAGAGTATATGACATTATCGCAACTCGAGCAATTCAGGTCGCGCAGCTTGCTTGATGCTGAAGTTTTGCTAAGGACTGGGAGCTTGAACAGAACGAGGGACCCAACTACAAACCCATAGTCGGCTAGTAGGCCCCTTAGGATACGTTCCCCGCAGATGGCACCTCAACCAAGACCTGGACGGCACCATCAATTCGGATTTTCGGACGTTCGGTCTCGCACCTCGCACCCTGCACCCTGGTCCCTGTAGTCTCAACACCCAAACCCCTTCCAAGCGCCAAAGTCCTGGACCAGAAGCCCCCGCAAATCTATCCACACCGCCGCAAGCCCTACACCCACACCTCAAAATCTAAAAAACCCAAAACCATAATTCCCGAAAGCCCTATATACCCCCCCTCCTAACACCTTAAACCCTAAAACACTAAAGCCCTAAAACCCTCAAACCCTAAACCCTAAAACCCTAAAACCCTAAACTCCAAACCCCACGCCCTGGCAGGTCACGGGTTCTCAGCCTTGTTCTCTTGCTGCGTTTGTGCTGGGAGCCCGGGTTTTGTTCTGGGGCTCAGTTTCGATTTTTTTTCTGGAGGGATCGCTCTTTGAGGGGGTGTTATGTAAGTTTAGGCTTACGCGTTTAGGGCTTTTGGTTGATTTTGGGTTTGGGGTGCAGATATTTGGAGTCTGCCCATCTGGTGCTTTGTTGTTCTCTCAATTAGGGTCCCTTTGAGGTCCTGTTCAAAAGGGTGCCGTACTATGTTGGGGATCCAAAAAGGGACCTTCAATCCGAGAGCCAGCCATATCCTGTAGATTAGGTACTGCCCCTGTGCAGTGAGCTCAGTAAGAGTCTATGATATGGCTACTATTCAGGTCCTAATATATCTATATTATGAATATTATTCTACCATCACTGTATGGGGGCGGTACCCAACCTGTAAGGTTCCGCTGAGACTGCAGCTCCAGCATGGGATCCCCAGCCAAAGAACCACAAACTGCCCTACCTTCTGTTTCCTCAGGGTGCTGTAGCGGTCTTAAGAGGTCCCAATACTAGTTTGGGGGTTCCATATTCGAATTATGGTGTAATGGGCCCCAAAACCCTATTCTAAATATTAAGGCCCCTTTATTATCTTCTGTTTCATGAGGGTGCAGCTCCTCCCCCTTCCCAAAAGAGAGTTGGCATAAACATGAACGACCCCGTTGTAACGATTCGGACGTTTGCAGGCAAGGCATCCTCGAGAATGGACCGGAGGGCCAAGGGCTTCACTTCATACTTCTCAACAGTTAGAGATGAGTCACGGTTTAGGGTTTAGGGTCGTAGTTGAGTGTAGGTGCCTAAAGGACTGGAAAGGGTTGATCCTATCCTGTGTACTATACTTCTACTTCGAAGAAGGACTACGAGGGCATACCATTCGTGCTTGTGCCGACCCCTATATTAAAGGTCTAGGGTTCTGGGGATTCAAGGATTAGCGGGGCTCGGGATGTTTCCTGATTCTTTCAGGTATAGTAGTTTGAAGAGTGCGCTATTCCTAAATCCTAAGCCCCCGGCCCTGAGCATTGAACTCTTATCTGTAAATGATCACCAGCCTTATAGCCCAATCGGGGGCAGCTGGCTTCTGGCTTAGGATTTATGTTTAAGTTGCCATAACCTCTAAGTCTACAAATGTGAAAATTTCCTTGTTCCGGTAACTTAGATTAAACTCCTGAAGGAGGGCCTTTATCATGGTAGCCTATCTTAAATACCTCCTTAACATGATTATGGTGACTGAGATTAAATTTCCCATTAGCAAGAGCCTTTATTCTGGTAGCTGCGACTAAACTGCTTACTGACAAGAACCTTCAATCATGGTATCTTTCACATCTATTCCTTAGCAAGAGCCTTTATTGGGGTAGCTTAGACTAAATTGCGTATTAACAAGAGCCACGCCCAGGAAGGAGGGGTCCGCTCGAACGCGAACATCATCCGACTGCGACTGCCGACAGGGCACCAGCCTCGGCGACTGAAAGGTCTGGGGGCTAATCTTACCTTTGGTTAGTAGGGAATGGAAGAATGGTAGTAATAGTAGCTATAATTGTACTCCATTCCTCCATTCCCTACTAACCAAAGGTAAGTCATACAGAGGCCTTGACAATTACCTAGTAGACTATGTTGGGGGTTCCTTATTGTAACTATGTTTTAGCTGCCCTGGGCGCGGACTATACAACGTCCCTCCCGTTGGCGAATTATATATAGTATAATATCCCAGAAACCCTCTTCCAAATATTAAAGGCCCCTACATTAGAGGATGCAAGCTGACGGGTCTGGGGTTCTTTCAGGCTTTTGGTAGGGTTTGAGGTTTGGGGTTGAGGGTTTGGGGGTTGCAAGTAGCCTAAACCCTAAACCCCTGTAGCCCTAAACCCTCAACCGACTTTCGTGCTGCGTGTAACGGGTTGAGGCTCGTTCCCTTCACTAGGTAGTTCAGAAGCTCCAGGCAGCGAACACTCGGGGGTTCCCCGGACTTAAGACAAAAGATCTGAGCGCTCTAAGGACTTTTATGAGGGGCTTAGCACTTAGTAGAGGGCGTTGGTGTCAGTGTCATATGACCCTGACTATACTTAAAATAGCGACGATAAGGGGAGTCTGGAAGATTCTTACCAGGTTTAGGGTTTGGAGTTTTTCAGACCCCCAGAACAGACTCCAGATCTTTTGCAGAGATTTCGGCAACCTAACAGACGGAACTCGATGTAAGCTGTCGCCCTGCTTGAGCAGAGGCTCCTGTAGACCCCGCAAAAAACCGGGACAAGAAACCAAAGAGAGGCCTGGATGCAAAAAATTGTGGTGGGATCTGAGGTTCGCAATCTGTGCTAGCCCACAGGCCCTCAGGCTCAAGAAGCCTAAAACTTGGGTACTGCCCCCACTCAGTAACAGTTGGAGAATATTCATAATATAGATATATTGGGACCCTAATAGTAGCCCTATTATAGACTGTTACTGTATGGGGGCAGTACCCAACCCAAAATCACTAAAGAACAGCCCTACAAGCCTTGACCTTCTCTTCCCAGTGAACACCTTCGGGTTAAGAGTTGCCAGAGGCTCCAATATCCCTTACATAAGGAATCTTCTTTACATCATATTAGGGATTCGATTGTAATTAAAGGTATATTCCTTAATTCATACAGGGATATTTGCGTCTCTGAGTTGCCTCTATCCGCAACTTCAGACTGGAAGTCGTCCGCAAACTGAAACAGCGGCTCTTCACGCCGAACAAAACGTCTCGCTTAAGGTCTCGAGCTCTCAGCTGCCATGCAATGTCGACGAGCCATCTTTTCCCACCCTTCGAATCACCTTAAAATCCTGGGGTTTCGGGGGCATCCACTGAGGTTGGAGCCAGCCTTCGCCGCGGAGAACATGCCTACCATCCGCATCTACCAGGTACGTGCAGCAGTTTCAGGTTCGGGGTTTAGGGTTGAAGGATGCTTGTCTGGTGTAGCGTTCAGGGTTTAGGATTTAGGGTTGAAGGATGCTCTTCTGGTGTAGGGGTGGTGGGCGTCCTGGTTTGGGGCCAAGCCCTGCTCAACCTGCTACTTGCACTAGCCGTGGGCTTGTCAAGGTTTCGGGGTTAATTTTGTTTCCGCAGTTCTGGGGCAAGGGAGGAGACCGAGAGTGACAACTAAATCCTGAACCCGTTTTCGGTCCTTACTCAGGAACCGACGACTGCCATGCAGCAGCCAGCATGCATGTAGGGCTCAGTGCTCAAATCATGACCCTAAACCCGAGGATTAGGCCCCAGGCCCTAATGAGCCTGAAGTCCAAAGCCTAAAGATCCAAATCCTTCAACGCTAAACCTAAAGTCCTCAGCCCTAGGCCCAAAACCAAAAATCTTTAGCCACTAAGCTCAAAATCCTTAGCCCTAAACAGCCAGAACATTCGTAAGCCTACAATGCTTAGCCTCTGACGTTCCCAGGTCACTCCACTCCCAGAGCGGGGTTTCTTCCCGATGCGGATGGGCGCACAGCGACTCGGCTTCACTTCGGCCGGAGGATTCAGGCGGCTTAGACCTTTTTGGGAGGTTTTCTCTCCAAGGTTTACGGTTTATAGTAGGAGCCAGAAAGCTGGAACATCATTATCCTCCTGCCCTGAAGGTAAAGCATAAGAAATCCCAGCGCCAATCCTCCTGAAGCCATGTTTCGATCCAACCTTCCGTGGTTCGCTGTAGAGCTTAGGCTCGGGGGTGTAGGGTATGGTTGAGGTTTCTGGGGTGGAGGGATTTGGAGTTCAGAGTCGTAGTAAGCCCCCGAAACTGAAGCCGCATGAAGGCCACACAGTGCTGGGTTCCCTATTCATTGCTCTTAAGAACTGAGGCTATTGGGTTTCCAACTTTTGGGCTTCTACCATAGGGTTTACGGCTACATCTGAAAGCAGGGGCCAGGAACTTAAGTTCAGTAGGTGGGGTCTGCTGTCGGAGAGCCCAACGCGCAAAGCATCCATTTTTGAAGCCTACCCTCTTGCCTAAACCTCCTTTCCTTCTCTCGGCAAGTTTACCTTCGGGTGTTTTTCGGGGCTCTCCGGCTTGCTGCCTTGGGAGGAACCCTAAAGCCCTGAAGCCTTATTATAAACCCCTCTAAACCCTAAACCCCTAAACCCTAAGCCCCTTGGTCAACTGGACGTCGTTCATCTTGCACCCTGGCATCTAAGAACCCCTAAACCCTAAACCCTAACCCCTAAACCCTAAACCCTAAACCCTAACCCCTAGATCAGACTGCTGGCTCTGGAGAAAAGGAGTTCAAAAAAAACCTTAACCCCTAAACCAGGATTCGGTAGTTCGTGGTCTGGAGGTTTTGTTTTACCATCCAGAATGCCGCT
This sequence comes from Symbiodinium sp. CCMP2592, assembly GCA_905221615.1. NCBI lineage: Eukaryota > Dinophyceae > Suessiales > Symbiodiniaceae > Symbiodinium > Symbiodinium sp. CCMP2592. The sequence continues at coordinate 1,088,696 of CAJNDT010000302.1, read as the reverse complement.
TCCATGCTCTGTTCCTTGTCCCAAACCCCGCACTCCAACCTCATAGGAGGCCAAAAGGGGTTTTAGCCTATGGGGGTTTAGGAGGGATTAGGGTTCCCATAATAGGGTTCATAATAAGGAATCCCTACCCCCAAGAATCTTAAACCCCCCCTTTTGGCCTCCCATCACAACCATCCGAAGCCGCAAAAGAGGCGTCTTTGCGTCCTAACGGTCTTTGGGTCCAAGCTCCTTGAGCATGAGTCGCTTAGACCGGGATAGCGATATCCCATCCAAATCCCCGTATATTCGTGACGCCCAATCAGGTAGGGACATCCCGGTGAAATGCGCATGCTCATGTCCATTTCGGGGCCCCTATTGGAACCTTAGGCTGGGTTCTTACTTGAAATTACCATAACAACGAAGCAACATTATTAATTTACTATGCATCCCTGGTTTGGTATTTCAAATTGAACTCCTAAACGCTTAAAGGAGCCCTCATAGATCCCTTAAAGGAGCCCTCATAGATCCCTTAAAGGAGCCCTCATAGATCCCTTAAAGGAGCCCTTATAGATCCCTCAATTCCTTAACAGGGAACCCAATAGGGTTTATACTTGGAGGTTCTTTGGTAGCTATACATGGGGTTATCAGTCCCCTAGTATAGGTTATAACCATAGTTATCCTATTGATAACTACCCATGAACCGCCAAGTAGACCCTAAACCCTACACCCTTGTAGAATCCCTATAGATCCCTTTAAAGGGACCCTTCAAGGAACCCTTATAACTACCCATGAACCTCCACGTAGGGTCGCTGATGATATAAATCCTGCATTACCCATAATAAGGAATATACCATAATTCCCATAGTTTAGGGCCCTTAAGGTAATGCAGGATTTATATTCCAAGACCCAAAACCCCCTATAAATCCCTTAAAGGAAGCCCTTAACGGTACCCTTATAGATCCCTTTAAAGGAACCCTAGGGATTTCTGTCATCAACCCTACGATTTCAGGGTTTCAGAGAGCTCCGGGCTCCGAGGGTCTCCGACCAGAACGACGGCTTACCGGACTACACGCTCGTGTCCTGAGCTTAGCAGGGGTTCTTAAAGGGCTCCTTAAAGGGATCTATAGGGGTTCCTTAAAGGGATCTATAGGGTTCCTTTAGGGGTTCCTTAAAGGGATCTATAGGGTTCCTTAAAGGGATCTATGGGGTTTAGGGTTTAGGGGCTACTTGGAGGATCATGGGACTTAGTAAGGGTCCTTTAAAAGGGCTCTTTAAAGGGATCTGTAGGGTTCCTTAAAGGGATCTACAGGGTTTAGGGTTTAGGGTCTGCTTGGAGGATCATTGGGACTTAGTAAGTAAGGTTATAAGTATCTTAATTGGGGTTACAAGTAGTTATAAGTAGAGTTACCCTAATTATAACCGTAGTTACTCAGTCCCATGATCCTTTAAGTAGGGGTTCAGGAGCATCGGGTTTTTAGGGGTTAAGGGTTTAAGGCCTAAGGGTTTGGGGTTTAAGTGGGTTTAGGGTTTAGGGGCTTCGAGTTTTAGGGTTTAGGGTTTCGGGTTTGGGGTTCAGGGTTTAGGGTTTAGGGTTTGTGGTTTCGGGGCTTCATGTCTTGGGTTTGGGGTTTTGGAGGCTTCAAGGGTCCAGGGCCAGGGGTTCAGCAGAAGGGGTCTGCAAGGGTATTTCAGAGGGCTTTATGGGACCGTGACGGGCCTTGCTCGCTGGAACAAGGTTTTGGGGTATGGGCTAGCGCAATTCTGCGCTTGATATTTGGGTGGTTATTACCCAAAAAGGGGCCCTAATTTTGGCAACCGCCCATTTGTATTGCACCCTGAACCTGACCCGTGCGCGACACCCGATAAGCCATGAACTGTAAATCCGAAGCCTCAACCCTAGACCCTAAACCCTAAACCCTTAACCCTAGAACCTAGTTTAGGGTTTAGGGTTTAGGGTTTGGGCTCCTGGTCCATGAGTGTGTCGCCCGAACCCAGGGCTGTGAGTTTCTCATATGGGAGTTCCCGAAAATAGGGGGCCCTCATTTTTGTGCCCTAAATAGTAGGATCCTCATTACAAGGACATCAAAATTCCCTTTCATTTTCGGAAACTCCCACATACACCCCTGTGCAAGAACGATATGAACTCACCTCTTCAGGGCGGGCAGATATCTGATGCACCTGCCGCCGAAAGCCACCCATGCCTCCGTCGTGCCAGAGACTTATGAGGGTTAGGGTTTAGGGTGGTGCGGTGGGGCCTCCTGGTTTCGGGGTTTAACTGTTGGGTGTTTGGGGTCTCAAGGGGGGGGGGAGTTTGTGTTCAGCTGGGGGCATTTGGTGTGCTTTGGTTTTACGGCATGGAGTTCATGGTTTTGGAGTAGATTTTGCGGCGCGACTAGGAGTGACTATGACGTTCGCTATCGTGGTTTTGGAATGAAGTGTCAGGGGAGTAATCTTGAATCGACGTGATTCTGTGTGTGCGTGTAAGTCTGACTGAGAGGTCCAAAGCTCCTCTTCATATATGAACCTCAATAGTTTTTCACGTATATATATATATATACATACAAAATACTAGATAACAGATACTCAATATCATACTCAACCTCGCAAAACCGTGACCGGTCTGGCTGCACCACTAAAGCCACCCCTAACGAAGAGCGATCGCGAATCAACACTTTCTGCACGTCCTCCTGTAACGATGTGGCTGTGAATTTCGTCCGCAGCTGCTGCCCCGAGACTCCGGACAATTCCTTTTTACCCAGACTCGCCCACAAGAAGTGGTTTAGAACTCTGGACCCGGTACGGCTGACCCTATATTTATGCCTATACCCCAGACTCGTACTCAAAGGATCATGGGACTTAGTAACTGGGGTTATAATTAGGGTAACTCTACTTATAATTACGTATAACCCCAATTAAGGTACTTCTAACCTTACTTACTAAGTCCCCTGATCCTCCAAGTATATTTATGCCTATGCCCCCCTATACCCCTAGACTCGTGCCATTGCACCAGGGGCTCCCTCGTCGGGGTGGAGGGCTGGGGCAACGAGAGGCAGGGCCTTGATTTGGCCTTGATTTCGGGATGACAGAAATTTGAGATGCGGAAGGGATTTGGCGGTTTAGGGTTAAGAGGTTTAGGGTTTAGGGTTAAGAGGTTTAGGGTTTAGGGTGTTGAAACATGTGGGGTTTAGGGTTAGGGTTTAGGGTTAGGGTTTAAGGTTAGGGTTTAGGGTTTGGGTTTAGAGGTTTGGGGAGTTTTGAATTTTAAATCGTGCTGAGTAGTCGTATGCATTTATGGGCATGAGGCTAGTGATGTTCCAACATTCTTTGCTTTTGCTTTTCCCGGAACCCTGAAACGTTTTAGCACCCGCAATCCCAAACCCTAACCCTTGTCCCTAAACCCATTAAATCTGTCGGTGACTCACAGTGTGCGCCCCACCCCATAATAAGGTACCGCTTATTTTTCGGAAACTCCCAATCCTGTAGATGCTACATCTTGTGCTGGGCTGGTCGGGCCAAGGGTTTCGAGTTCGTTAGAACCCTAAACCCTAAACCCTAAACCCTAAACCCAATCTTGTTGGATGAGCGTTGATAGGTTGATTAAGTTATAGGGTTTTAGGGGTTTAGGGTTTATAGGGCTTATAGGGTTTGTGGATTTATAGGGTTTATAGGGTTATTATGGGGTTTATAGGGTTATAGGGTTCAAGGTAGAGGGTTTTGGCTTTACGACTTAGGGTTTACTTAAAGGATCATGGGACTTAGTAGCTAGCGTTATAATTAGGGTAACTCTACTTATAACTACTTATAACCCCAATTAAGGTACTTATGACCTTACTTACTAAGTCCCATGATCCTCCAAGTAGGCGCTTGCGGTTAGGGATCCAGGCTTCAGGCTTCGAAGCTTAGGGTCCAAGTTTACTTGGAGGTTCATGGGGAGTTGTAAGGGTTCCTTTAAGGGTACCTTTAAAGGGATCCATGGAGATTCTATAAGGGTATGTAGGATAACCAGGGTTATAACCCATATTAGGGGACTGATAACCCCACTTATAACTACCCATGAACCTCCAAGTAGAACCGTAAACCTTATACTTATACCCTTACAGAATCCCTATAGATCCCTTTAAAGGGACCCTGTCAGGAACCGTTAGAACTACTCATGAACCTCCAAGTAGACCCAGACCCCGCAAGCCTTTTACTGATCATAACCCCAGAGGCTCCAATACCCCTTGATTAAGGAATATAGCTTAAATCATAATATGAAGCCCTATATAGTTTAAGCCTTAACTCATCATATGAAGCTCTACATAATTTAAGCCTTAAATCATAATATGAAGCCCTACTTAGTTAAAGCCATATTCCTTAATTAAGGGGTATTGGGCTCTCTGGGCTAACCTCGAAGGCCCAGGCTTGATCAAGGACCTTTGGCTCGGATCACAGCATCAGCCTTAAACTCAGGGTTTAGGGTTTCACAGGGTTTAGGGTCTTAGAGTTTAGGTTTAGGGTTTAGGGTTTAGGGTTTAGGGTCTAGGGTTTAGGGTTTCAGGGTTTCAGGGTTTAGGGTTTAGAGTCTAGAGCATGATGCCCTCCTGGTGATATCTTGAGGCCCGTGCCCCCCCAAAAGTGAGACGGCAGGCAGTTCAACTCGGACCCGGTCTGGAACAACATGTGCGCCGCACTGGTTGAGATGTCTTGCCGGTGGGGTGCAGGGTTTGGGGTTGAGGGTGTAGGGATTTAGGGATGCAAAGCAGAAGTACCAGCACCAGCAGACGACGACGGTAACAGTATCAACACTACATTAACCTGTGCATCATTGGCGGCATTAACACCAATCAGCAGTGGCCTCCTACTCCTCCTCCTCCTCCCGCCTGCTCCTCCTCATATGCCGCCTCTGCTTCCTCTTCGTCATTCTGGTTGCTGCTTCTCCTTCTGGTTCAGGTGCCACCCTGAAGAGGAGAAGCTTACAGTTCATGCTCTTGGGCTTTCGGTTTCGGCTTTGAGGCGTTTTTTAAGATTTAAGCCCTAAGGTTTTTGTGGCCTCGAGGTTTCATGGTCTTTTGGTGTAGGGTTATGTTGTACTACACCCCCTGCCACTTCACATCTCGCATGAAGCCGGAGTTCCGCTTCGGGTGCCATGGAGTTGATGTTTTGGCAGAAGGTTGCACAAGCTCGGCTACAGGAACGCAAAGACTTGAAGCGCCTGATCCTTCAGGCCTTGAAGAATGTTCAGAAAGCCAAGGACGACAAGAAGAAGGGCAAGGGCCACGGCACGAATGGCGGACAGAAAGATGGCAAGCCCAAGAACCATGAGGGTGTCGGGCCTAGGGTCCGTTGGGATGAGTCGAGGGTTCAATTTTGGACTCCTAGGACCCAGAGTAGGCCCTTATTCCCTTTTAAGGGATCAGGTTCCCTTATAAGCCCCTTTAAACCAAAAAGGGCACCCTTTTTATTCCTAGGTTATTCTTGGGCCTAGACTCTGTATTTTTTGTGTTTGCCGTGGATTAGCAGTCTCCTCACTCTGAACCGTAAACCCTAAGCCTTGAAGCTACTTTCAGATATGTAACCTTGCCGACACCCGGAACCCCTAAACCCCTAAACCAACCCTAATCCCTTAGCCCTAGACCTTGAAACCCGTAAAGCATCGTAAAACCCTAAGCCCTAAACCGTAGCAGCGATAGCTCCGAACAGGTACTTGCGCTTGCAGATGCCTATGACCATGCGCGCTTTCTCAGGCCTGTCTAGTTTCTCCGGAGTTTAGGGTATAGGGGTTAAGTTCTTTTTGAGGAGGCAAGGGGTGGGTGCAGCGGTGGTTTAGGATTTAGTACAGGCTGCATGCTGTTCTCAGGAAAAAACAAGATCATTAGTAGTACGAACAGGGATGGTAGGCATGCTAACGAGAAGGCTGCTCCTTGTCCTGACCATACTACGTAGAAAGTCACAGGTTAGTTTTATGCAGCGGAAGGCCGCGCTTAATGAAGACGACTTGGTTGGGTTCACGCCATCAATACATCCCTTTTCGCGTTTTTTGGGGCTGAGCCTTAAGGGCACAACTACCTTTCCTCATGTACTCGGATCCTCTACTTGTATGTAGCAGGACACCTATACTTGCCCGGGTATCAAACCTAACGTGATGCTTGCGATTTACGTGGTTTTTGGGACCCTGTAAACCCTAAATCCTACGTCCTCAGGCCCTGAACCACGGTTTAGCGTTTAGGGTTTAGGGTTTAGGGTTCAGTGAATCCACTTGAAAAAGGAGAACTGAAATCCTCAACTCGAAAGCCCAACCCCTAAACACCCTATAAATTTTCCTGAGTTCTGGAACCCAAGGTCTCACCCAATGAAGCTTACACTCTAAATCGTGAAAGGCAGCTCAATACAACTTAGATTCCTTACTTCATAGGGACCTTGGGGGGGGGGGGGAGGGGGGGGAGGGGGCCTTAAGACTGTTTTTAGGAGTTATTTTGGCTTATTTAGGGAAGTATAGTCCCCTACCCCCCTCGCCCCTAAGCCTAAGGGTCCCTCCAGACTCGACTCCTTGATCGAGCTTAGCTTTGTTATTCTACTCCACGTCCTTGATTTTACTTCAGATTCTTATGTGTAGATTAGCTTCCTTGCTAATCCAGAAGATTCCTGGTGTAAGTTCGATTCCGTAGTAGCGCAGACTGTTTACTGTAGCGCAGGGCGCTAGCATAAGTCCTCCATACCAGGCTCCTAAACGTCATGGAATGTTGCTTAGCAGAAGCCCCGCCACTTAAAGCTACTTAAAGGATCATGGGACTTAGTAACTAGGGTTATACATGAGGGTAACTCTACTTATAGCTACTTATGACCCCAATGAAAGTACTCATAACCTTACTTACTGAGTCCCATGATCCTCCTAGTACACCCTAGACCCTAAACCCTATCGATCCCTGTAAGGAACCCTATAGATCCCTTTAAGGAGCCCTTTTAAGGAACCCTTACTAAGTCCCATGATCCTCCAAGTACACCCTGAATATCCACCAGGAGGCCCGGAGCATGAGCTCTGGCGCAGCACCGCTTCCTTCGAGATCAAGATGCCTCCAGGTCGGGTTTAGGGGTTTTAAGGGTTTTGAGGGTCCAGGGTTTAGGGTTTAGGGTTTAAGGGTTTAAGGGTTTAGGGGTTCAGGGTTTAGGCTTTAGTTTAGGTTTTAGGGTTTAGGGTTTAAGGCTTAGGGTTGAAGGTGTTCAGGTTTAGGGTTACAGGGTTTAGGAAGGTGTCGAGTTCAGCGTGCAGGGTCAAGGGGAGTGTTCTGTGAGGGGGTGACTGTAAGGCGTACTATACGGGTTGAGGGCTTCCGTCAGCGGCGTAGTATGTGCCTAGAGCTTTCGTGTAGGGTTCCGGGTTCAGGGTTTTCGCTTGATTTGCTCCTTTTTGAATAGTCTTTGGTTTTGCAGTTGTGGTTTAAGTTCCTCCATCAGCGTTTAAGAGTTTAGGGCTTGAGTTGTTTTCGGTTCGAGTGATGTTTGGGGTTCAACGTTTCGGCTTTGGGCTTTGGCATGTAGTGTAGAGTTTTAGGCTCAACTGTTCTAAGGGCAAGGAAGAAAGGCTTCGGCATTGTAGGATCAGCTAGGGCTTAGGGCTTGGCTTGGCTTTAGGATTCAGGTTTTCGGGTTCGGGCTTTGGATTTAGGGATCGGGTACACAGGGAAAGATTGCGGCTCAGGTATCAGCGATTCAGGGTTGGGAATTTGCAGCTTTCATGCTAAGACATTGGGAAGGGTCATGTTTCAATAATTGATTATTGCCTAGGACTTGCGGGTCAAGCGGACCCAGTCCATGAATTGCTCTTCCGGCGAGCCCACGATCTTTTTAAGAAGGGTTCACTCTTCGTGTGCCTTGTGAACTTCAGCTGCGCGTCAACATATCTGACACGTGTCAGTCGAGTTGATATAGGGAGTGCAAGAGTTAGAATGGGTTTTGGGGCAACGATAGTATGACTATAGTGACTATAATTGTAAGGAGCCCTGAAAATTGTATGGGTAATCGTCAGGCTGCCATATTGAAAGAAATTTCCTCAAGACCTCGAGATCAGGCTTCGTGCTTTTACCCAGACCCCCGGGAGGAGCTAGAAAATACATCCCCAATTTGGGGCACTATACTACTAACGGTACTTTATAGGAACCCCCATTAAGGGATCTACTTTCTGGATCCGCCCGGGGGTCTGGGTAAGCGTGCAGAGTCTCGGAGGGCAGATGACATGACCCGAGCACCAACGACGCAGCAACACCTCGTTTGGGGCTCTTGAACTTGAAAAGCCAAGAAGATAGTGTGATGAGGGCCGAAAGACGGACCACGAGATATTGCAACACCCTCGTATAGGTACATCCAGTCTAATCGTTAACCCCTAAACCCTAAAGCCCTAAACCCTTGGCCCTAAACCATAAAGTTAGTTGGAGAACTGGCAGGCTACGAATGCAAGCACGCAGACCGCGCGGTGCCCCCCGGCGACGCAGCCGAGCAGGCCAGCAGCTGTCGTGGTTAAATGGGTTTGGGTGGAAGGTCGTTGTGGATGTTTATTCTTTGCCTTGAACGGCCTCCAGCACAAGAAGAACTCAGTTGTCAGCAGCGCCATCAGACCCGAAAGTTTCTTGGAACTTGGGTTTCTAAAGTTTCCTTTATTATTTTTGGGGTTCCTTGTTATGTTTGTGGTAGAACGGGCCCCAAAACCCTACTCTAATTCTCAAGGCTACTATATTCAATCCTTCTACTAAAGCCACGAATAACCCTTATAGAATTCTTGAAAGGAACCCTATTCTCATAATATTATTAAGGCCCCTACATGAGGGTTCAGGCCCAGGCATCACAAGTGCCACCTTCCTAAGCCACCATAGGTCACAGGGTTTCACATGTTTTGGGAGTGTAAGGGTTCAGGGCGTTGAGGGCTTCTTTTTTGTCTGTGTAGGAGTTTCGGGGTTTAGGTTCTAGGGGTTTACAAGAGCTTGACAGTTTTGTTTTAGAAGTTTCGGGGTTGGGGTTTAGAGAGCTCGATAAGCCAAGCTTGAAGCCTGAAGCAACCCCTTCGCCGGCTCAGTTGCAAATGCCTTGGCTGCCTGGTGCCCAGCGTTGGAGCTACAGGGCTCAGGGCTGAAGTTATACTACTAGTAGGGGCCAGAGCTAGTACCGCATTATTCCATAGGCTTTCTGATAGGGGTACCTTATTTTGGGGTCCTTGTGCTAAGAATCCTACTATTAAGTTAGGGTCCACCACTTTCGGAAATCCCTACAAGGGTGTACCTTAGACAAACTCTTTCTTCAGATTTTGCTATCAAACCCTAATCTACCACAGTTCGTAGGTTCTTATTCTAAACCCTGATAAGCAATTTATAGGGACCCATAAAAAGGTAGGGTTTGGTCGATGAAGGCACAGGCCGGAGCGGGTATGAACAACTGGGATGTTTGTTGCGGGTCTGGTGTCGCTTATAGCAGAAGCCCCAAGCCCTGACATCCACAGACCCCCCTCCCAAACGACGTGAAAGTCTACGCGTGAAAGCCCGTAATGTAAGTCTCCTAAATCCCACTGGCGTTCGCGGTTCGCTCACTTTCGAGGTTTTCGGGCTTCGTGTCTCAGGTTTGGGGTTTGGTGCTGCGGGTGTTTTTTTTTTTTTTTCGGGAGGGGGGGGGGTGCTTGGGAGCCGTCTTGTTGTTGCAGCGGCGTGGGTTCCCAACACTCCCTAGCCTCGTTCGGCGGTTTCAGGCAAGGAAACCCTAAATCTTATATTTTACATTCATCCTATGTACTGTATCCTACTTCCTAAACCCTAAACCCTTAAAGCCGGAAAGGGATCCGAGGGAACCCCACTGATGTAGTGGTCTCAGCAGTCATGTCCACGTTGTAGTCTATATCTATCATATGGTTCTATAAGTTCTATAATAAGAATATGCCCCAGAACCCTATGCCGCCATCTGGAGCCCGTATAAAAAAGCTTTCCAAATCCTGGAAAACCTTGGAAACAAACCCTATTCAGGCCCCTAACGTTCCGAGGTCAGTCACATCACCCCAGGCTCCCGGGTTCGGCGGGGTGTATAGGGTTGAGCGCTTTGGCTTCGAGGATTCAGGGGGGGTGGGGCTTGACATTCTTTTGGGCTCAGGGGACTTACTGCTCCGGTTTCTTGGGTGACTGGTGACGCTTCTGTTAGTGAGCGTTAGACTATTAGTGCTACTCGTGGTTTCGGTGTTAGAGTTTGAAGTTGGCTCGACGACCCCCAGCCCTAGCATAGCAGCGCTTTCTCCTGCCCTCAGGGACTTTGCATAGTGTAACGGCCAGCCTAGTGACACCACCCTTTCGAACCCACGCCAAGCGTTCAAATACCGTGACCTGAAATGGAATGCCTAAGCAGTAAACTTAAACACCCCCCTGGCTCCTTGAATCCTGAGGGCTTCATGTGGGAAGTGTCACGTAGCGCTGCCGAACCCTAAACCTAAACCTTAAATTCCAAATTCAAACAGAAACACCAGAAGGAATCCTAAACCTTTCAGGGAAAGGGGCTGCTGCCCGGCGCGGACGTGCGTGAGGGCGGCAACACGTCTTGCCCCAAGATACGGCTCTAAGTCTGGCTTAGGGAAGCCCAGGGTTTTGGTCAGCGTTCTGGGCAAGCACCGGTTTTCTTAGTAGCTGAGTGGATCCACTTTACACTTCTTTTAATATTTAATATTACCCACTTTCAAACCAAAAGTGTACAGCTTTGGGGGCTTATGAACTTACCCACTATCAAACCAAAAGTGTACAGTTTTGGGGGCTTATGAACTCAGCAACTAAGTTTTTAATCCGCTCTGAAAGAAGCATTGCTTGCTGGCGGTGGGGTTTAGGATTTGGGCGTGACTAGTCTAAGCTTACCATGATCGAGCGACAGATTCAATTCGATACGACGCGACTTGCGAGGGCTTATCCAGGGCTTGGGCCGTCACAGCCGCACGTATTTGCCGTGTGCTCATTTCCACACTCTCTCCACTGCCAGCTCTTCCGTCTCAACCCTTTCAGGCCTCACATCATACCCGAGTCTTGCTTTCAGGTGCATGGATTGCTATAAGTGGAATTATAAGTCCCCGAATATGGGTTATAAGTCTAGTTACCCTGTTTATAACTTAAAGCTAACCCCGAAGCCGAGATCTTCAGGCCTACAGGCAGAGAAGCAAAAGGGCTTTTAGAGTCGAAAGCGCTCGACTCGAGCAACCAAGCTCCCCCATGAGCCAAAACTAGGCTTAACCTGCAGTGCAGTGGAAGCTTTGCGACTCTCGAAAAGGTAGAGTTTCGGGTTAGGGAGGGATCCTCGCGAAGCCTATGCTCTAAACCCTGCAAGCGACTGTCAATTCTGAAATCTCTCTCTCCCCAAAACCCAAAGCCTTAAGCCCTAAACCCTGAGACCCTAAACCCTAATCCCTAAGGAGCGCACCGGGTGTGATCTACCCAAGTGGCGACTGGGAGTTCGTGGACAACAAGCACCTAGACCAAATGGGAGTTTTTGAGCTTTGGGGATCCATTGCCGGTCCTATTCCGTCGGTTCCCCGAAGTTTAGGGTTGAGGGTTTAGGGTTTGGTTCGAGATCCCTTGTTCTCTGAAGCTCACAGGGGTTTCGGCGTTTCGGGGTGTCTGGCTGTCGGACGTAGGAGTTTGCGGAGGTTCACCTAGGACCGTGTTGACAAGGGGTGCCTAGTATTCAGGGCTTAGGGCTTAGTGTCCGAAAGCGGCGCCTTCTTACCTTAGGGTGATAGGGGAAAAATGGCTATGAGCTTTGTTGCTTGTTTTGTGTACAATCGTGGTGTTGGTTAGATCGCCATGAATCTTCGATTCAAGCGTAAGCCCTAAAGCCCTAGGCTTCGCTTTTTCCTTGGAATCCTATGGCTAGACCTACATTGACATACATGCTTGAAGTTAAGAATTGCTATACCCATACAAGATTAGTTGGGAGGGGTGCTGTACCCATACAAGATCGGCTGGCAAGGGAAATGCTCATGCACACGTTTGACCGTTTGACCCTACACCCCTACTTTCGGAGCACGGAAACATGTTTTCACAGGATGGAATCTTGAGACCTAAACCCTAAACCTTAAAACCCTTAGACCCTGAACCTTAAAATCCCTAAATCCCAGGCCCTTATCGCCTCAACTTTAAACCCTAAACCCTAAACCTTAAAGGAGCCCTTATGGTACCCTCAAGTAATCCTCCACCCTATAAACCCTAAACCCTTAACCCTAAACCCTTAAGTAATCCTCCACAGGTGCATCTTCTACTTCACCCCAGACATGGCGCTCTATGACAAGCAGCGCCTCCTGGCTCAGGAAGCAGGAGACTCCAGGATCCCCATAATTAAGGAATACACCTAGGGCTCCTTTAAGGGATCCTTTAAGGAATCTATAGGGTTTAGGATTTCGGGGGCTCCGGTATCCATTAATTAAGGAATATACCTCAAACTATAGTAGGATCCCTAATATGATTTAAGGAATATTCCTTAATTTAGGGATATTGGAGCCTCTGGCAAGCGAGGGGTTCAGGCTTGAGTGTTCAGGGTTAAGGGGTTTAGTGACTGTAGTGTTCAGGGCTTTAGGGGTTTAGGGTTTAGGGTTTTAGGGTTAAGGGTTTGGGGTTTAGGGTTTAGGGTTTAGGGTTTTGGGGTTTAGGGTTTACTGTTTAGGGTCTAGGGTCTAGGGTTTAGGGTCCAGGGGTTTAGGGGTTAGGGTCTAGGGCCTCCTGGCTCAGGAAGCAGGAGACTACAGGAATCCCCTTAATTAAGGAATACACCTAGGGCTCCTTCAAGGGATCTATAGGGGATCTATAGGGTTTAGGATTTAGGGGGCTCCGGTATCCATTAATTAAGGAATATACCTTAAACTATAATAGGATCCCTAATATGATTTAAGGAATATTCCTTAATTTAGGGATATTGGAGCCTCTGGCAAGCGAGGGGTTCAGGCTTGAGTGTTCAGGGTTAAGGGGTTTAGTGACTGTAGTGTTCAGGGCTTTAGGGGTTTAGGGTTTAGGGTTTTAGGGTTAAGGGTTTGGGGTTTAGGGTTTAGGGTTTAGGGTTTTGGGGTTTAGGGTTTACTGTTTAGGGTCTAGGGTCTAGGGTTTAGGGTCTAGGGGTTTAGGGGTTAGGGTCTAGGGCCTCCTGGCTCAGGAAGCAGGAGACTACAGGAATCCCCTTAATTAAGGAATACACCTAGGGCTCCTTCAAGGGATCTATAGGGGATCTATAGGGTTTAGGATTTCGGGGGCTCCGGTATCCATTAATTAAGGAATATACCTTAAACTATAATAGGATCCCTAATATGATTTAAGGAATATTCCTTAATTTAGGGATATTGGAGCCTCTGGGAAGCGAGGGTTCAGGCTTTAGTGTTTAGGGTTTTAGGGTTTAGTGACTTTAGTGTTCAGGGCTTTAGGGTCTAGGGTCTAGGGATTTAGGGGTTTCAGGGTTGAGGGTCTAGGGGTTTAGGGATTTAGGGTATTAGTGTCTAGGGTTGAGGCTTTAGAGTTTAGGGTTGAGGGTTTAGTGGTCAAGCGTGTAGGAGGCTCTCCTTTCTTTCTTTCCGTAGCCAAGTACATATTAAACAGCCGTGTGCTGTAGGTAGTAATACTATAATACTATATCACTTCGATTGAATATATTGATACCAAACTACCCCCAAACTGCACCACCAAGGTCCCTCCCTATAGGTTCTGCTAGTTAAGGCTTCTACGTCCTCGTCTGGGCGCGGAATCCCATGCGGCCCATGCCGCGCGACGACCCGGAGAACGTCTGGCAGGCGCGCGCAAGACAAGAGCCCGAATCGTTTCCGCAAAACCTAATACATTTAGAGTATATAGCCTCCGAGAGCCATATTCCGTGGATGTGAAGTATTTGGGCCTCACTGTCTCTCTTTCAGTTCTTGCTTTCTTTGCGCATTCCTCTCTTTCTCTGGTTCGTTCTTTCTTTTTCTCTTCCTCTCTGTCTCCCTCCCTGTGTCGCTCTTTATTTCTCGTTATCTTAACAGACACTTACATGTACATTTCTACATCTGTACACATACGCACGCAGGAACAGTTTTTTGTGCATGACGGTCTCACCAAACCCAACCGACACCTGAAGAAGCTCTTACTGTAGACCCCCAGGCACGTTGGACACTACTCCAAGCCCCAGACACAAACCCTCTAAACAGCCCAGATCAGAAACCCTGAACCCTAAACCCTAAAACCTCAAATAATCATCGCAACCCTCAAGCTTTGAACGTCGAGCCGTTCACTTTGGGCTTCAGCGCCCGGTTCGCTTCTCGCGTCTCAGCTTCCAAGCCAGGGGCCTCTGCAAGGTGCCCCAAAAGCCCCTAAACCCTAAACCCTAAACCCTAAACCCCTAAACCCCAAACCGACAACCCTAAGCCAGAGCACTCAAGTCCCCGAAGCCCTCAATCCGTTGAGCCAAGCCCTGGGATCTGAAACCACAAGGAATATGGGAGTTGCCGAAAGTTAGGGGTTTCTTATTCTGGGGTCCTTAGAATAAGGATTGTTACTATTTAAGGTACTATACTGGGGTCCCCTAATTTTCGGAAACTCCCATATGGATAGGTTCAGCACAGATGTTTAAGCAATTGGTACCAGCATCTCCTTGCAGTCCCTAAGTACCTAGTTTAACGACAATCTACGCGAAGACTCTCCTCGAGTTATGCTGGCCCTACCTTAGAGATGTTGCGACTGACACCCCATTAAGATCCAAAACCCACGGCCGCTGTTAAGGGCACTAACTTCGTCATCCTCTTCACATCGAATTCGGTAGTTTTTCGATAGCCCACCACAGGCGGCTACGTCTAGAAGCACTTGCAGCCGTGTCGGTCTGGAGATGTGAACCATGAAGGAATAACTTTACCCAGAGTTCCGCCACGGTTTTGGGCTTAACGTCAGCTTGAAAGCCACAAACCCGAGACTATGAACCCCGAACCATGCACCCTCAGTCATAGACACCAGGGCAGTTCTCTAAAGTAAGGTCCCTTTTTAGGTCCCCCCAAATACCACGGCATCCTTTGAAAAGGATCCTGGGAGGGGCCCTACTCTAGGGAACTACCCATTAGTAGTGACCCCTAGACCCATATTAGTAAGTCTTAAACATTGCAGCCAGGTCCTGATCGCCCCTAAATCTTACTGTGCCCGTCTCTGGCATCCCAAGACCCAAGCAACAAGCCCTTTTTCCGCCCCGAAATAATTCACAGGAGTCGGAAAATGAGTTTTGTTGAGTCCCCTTATCGCACCGTTATGCAATTCGTCCTTATAGTAGTAGTCGTAGTAGTAGCAGCAGGAGTAGTAGTACTAGTAGTAGTACTAGTAGTAGTACTAGTAGTAGTAGTCGTCGTGGTGGTGGTAGTAGTAGTAGTAGTAGCAGTACAATTGTGTCTTCAGCACAAAAGAGCGGAAGCGACTATTGTGAATATTGAGGCTGCTATAGCTAAACCCTGAACGCTTCAAGCTGAAACCCTAAACCCTACACCCTTCAAGCCTATACCATAAGCCCTAAACCGCGCAAGCCTAAACCCTAAGCCCTAGTGCCCTGAAGTCCCAAATCCTCCAGGTGATCTTCAATGCCTCTGGCGACTGGGGACTGCCTGCCGCTTGTCTGCTCAGCAGCTGAGTGGGTACACTTTACACTTTGTCTAACCATTGATATTGGGGGAGCTAAGGAGCCAAGGATGATGATATGCCGTTTAAGTAAGGAGCTAAAGAGGCAAGGGAACCCCCAAAACCACTGGTTAGTTGTGGGCTAATATTATCTCCTATACCTTAGAAGGGGCCCCCACCCTGTAATAGTGGTATAATCTAATAGGGCCCTACTATAATCCTTATAGTCACTTCTTTACAGGGTGGGGGCAGCTTCTAACCTATACCTGCTATTTGGGGTTCATCACGGGGGTTCCTGCTGTAAGGGTTTGGGACACTTACAGACACAAGCCTTCAAAGTCTAATCTCTAGGCCCTACTAAAACCCTAATCCCTAAACCCTACTAGAACCCTAGAACCCTAGAAACCAAACCCTAAACCGGAAACCCAATAACCCTAAACCCAATAACCCTAAACCCTAAACCCGAACCCCTAAACCCAATAACCCTAAACCTCGAAACCGACAGCCCTGAGCCGGAGACCCTGAGCTCCGAAACACGGAGCTAAATATTACCTGGGTTCCTGAGCAATACCAATTTACTTTTTTTGAAGGATTCTCTTATTAAAGCGGAACAGTCGGAGAAAAGGTACCCTGTTTTGTAAAGGGGCACGGAGTCCAGGAGCTCTCTTGATTGACTCCTCCTCCCTACGCCCGAACCTTGAGGGCTTTCAGCAACTTCGCGGTTTAGGGTTCAGAGGTTGAGGTTTAGGGTTTAGGATGGTTTAGGAGTTTAGGGTTTGGGGTTTAGGGTTTGGGGTTCAGGGTTTAGGATGGTTAAGGGATTGGGGTTCAGGGTTTAGGATGAATGAATAGGGTTTGAGGTTTAGGGTTTGGGGTGGAGGGTTCAGGGTTTGGGGTTTAGGGTTCACGGTCTTTGTATTGCGGGGTCGAATCGTGTATAGGGTCTATATCGGGCTAAGCTAATTTCCGAAAGCCTCGTCTGCCTTCAGGGTTCAGGATTTGGGGGCTTTAATGTAGAAGCTGCCCCCACCCTGTAATAGTGGTATAATAGGAATATAATAGGGCCCTAATCTAATCCTATATAATCCTTATGGTCACTATTACAGGGTGGGGGCCCCTTCTGAGCTTTAATTCTTAGATTAGTCTCTCAGGTTTGGTGGCACGGGAAGAAGCTATTTGTAAGTGGCGGTGATGACGAAGTGCAGGCGAAGCTAGCGTTCCAACTTCTGAGGACACGACACAATGCTCAGAAAGGATGGACATGGGGTTTGCGTATCCTGGGCACCAGCCCCAAAAGCTTAATCTATATACACAGCAGAGCAACGCAGCGTTGACCTCCAATACAAACCACCCTGGACCCTAAACCCTAAAAATCCCTGACTCTAAACCCTAAACCCCTAAACCCTAAACTCGAAGCCCCTAACCTCGAGGTGGACCACCAGGTTCCGTGCATGCCCTACTTCCCGCCCTACTGCAACGAGACCGGTGAAGCTTACTTCGCAGGGGGCCCACTTCGGGATTTTCCGATTTGGGGTTTGGGCTATTCAGGTTCGGGGTTTACGCTCAGTTTGGCATTTTTGTATTCGGGGTCTAGGGTTGGGGGCTTGCATTTAGTTTGGGATTGTGGATTCGGGTTTAAAGTTTAGGGAAGTTCTGTGAAGGTCGCACGGCCCTGTACCCTAAATCCTTACCCGTGAGTCTTGCTAGGCCGACGAAGGTGTCCTCAAACTTGTCTCAACTCCCTCAACCGTACCAAGAAATCCACACCACCCCTAAACCCCCAAACCCCAAAGCCCTAAAGCACAAACCTCTAAACCCTAAACCCTAAACCCCTAAACCATAGACCCTAAACTCCCTAAACCCCTAAACCCTAAACCCTGAACTCCCTAAGCTCTTCTGGGTTTACCTTGTGGCGTCTTTGAGCCCCGAGACTCTAAGGGCCCTAAGCCCTAGATCTGGGTGCTCCTTTAGAGTCAGTTCCATTCTTGTTCTATCATTTATCTTCGATAGCGAACGGGGGAACTTTAAACTTATTGGCCTCCTATATCAGCTCTATCTTAGAAAGTTTGAACTTTGTGGGGGCCTGTCGTTGAAGAAAAGAGTTATTCGTATTACTCTTAGTCTTATTCTTAGTTAAAATTGATACTCTCATTATTCTTATGATGATATCTCTTATGATCTAGGACCCAGAGTAGGCCCTTATTCCCTTTTTTGAGGGTTAAGGTTCCCTTATAATTATAAGCCCCTTTAAACCAAAAAGGGCACCCTTTTTATTCCTAGGTTACTCTTCGGCCCTAAACCCCTAAACCCTCAACCCTAAACCCTAAACCCTAAACCCTAAACCCTAAACCGTGATCGTATGAGCCCACAGGGCCATTTTTGTTTCAGGTCGGTCTAGGGGGGCTTCTGGGGACCTGGAGAGGTGCAGCGGTCTGGATCGTGGGGGCTCTTAGGGTTCCTTTAAAGGGATCTTTAGGGTTCCTTTAAGGGGTCCTTAGGGGTTTAGGGTTTAGGGTTCCTTTAAGGGGTCCTTAGGGGTTTAGGGTTTAGGGTTCCTTTAATCAAAGCGGAAAAGGAGGGATAATTAATGGGGACCTTTATATGCTATAATGGGCTATATACCGGGTATATAATCGCGATATTAAGGGTATATACCTAGGGGTCCGTATTAAGGGTCCCTCCTTTTACCCTTGGAGTGAAGGTTTCGGGCTGAGCGGTTCATGGGGAGGCCCATAGTATATGGCAGTTTCCGAAAATTAGGGGTACCTTATTTGGAGGTCCTTATAATAATGATCCTACTATTTACGGTGCTATATTAGGGTCCCCTATTTTCGGAAACTCCCACATAGCTCCTTTTTAAGAGTCTCTTATAGGATTCTAAATATGAGCCCCCCAAGAAAGGAACTGCTGTGGGGCCTCGTGGGTTCCCGCGTGTCGGGTTTCAGGGTGGTTGCTGGTATGAATAGGGTAAAAGCCAGAAAGTTGGAATATGATTATCCTAAACCCTTTATGGTAAATTATAGGGTACCCTACCCTGAAACCATATTCCAACTTTCTGGAGTTCCCTGTAGAACATGGGCAAGGCAGGCATAGCGACAACCAGAGGATCTGAAGGCAGATGCGCAGCGACAAAAAGGCACCGATGATACTATTTTGAGCATGTGCGGAGCTTGAGCTAAACGGTTGATGGGCAAAGTCCTGCATTACCCATTATAAGGAATATACCATAATTCCCATAGTTTAGGGTCCTGAAGGTCATGCAGGATTTTGTCCATCAACAGAATCACAATGTCGCTTTGTGCTCATGCCATTGCTTATACTACTACCAATGCTGCTGCCGTTGCACCAAGTTTCTGTTGGAAGCCATGCTGCCGTGCCTGTCAGTACTATTATGAAGCCACAGCTCGAGACCCGAATTCCAGGCTGCACCTTAAACTATGAACCCTGCATTGAACTGAATCCTGGATGTAGCCTACGTTCCTAAACAGTATTTCCTTAACCTAGACTTCAAGACCTAAACCGATGAACAGCCCTGGACCCGAAGCGCTGCCGTTCATTGTTTTTGGGGTTTTGGGGGTTCTCGTTTCAAGTGGGAGGTTCCGAAAATTAGGGGTACCTTATTTTGAGGTCCTTATAAGAAGGATCCTACTGTTTAGGGTGCTATATTGGGGTCCCCTATTTTCGGAAACTCAATAAACCCTAAACCCTTAATAGAACCCTTATAGGTCCCTTCAAGGAACCATTAGAGCAACCCTTTAAAGGAAGCCTTAAAGGGTCCCCTATTTTCGGAAACTCCCATCTAGATCCCTTATAGAAATTTCCCTCTAAGGAAGCCTGAAAAGGCAACCCTACTCCAGGGCCCTACTCAAAGGATCATGGGACTTAGCAACTAGGGTTCTTAAAGGGCTCCTTTAAAGGGATCTATAGGATTCCTTAAAGGGATCTATGAGGTTTAGGGTTTAGGGTCTACTCAAAGGATCATGGGACTTAGTAACTAGGGTTATAATTAGGGTAAGTCTACTTATAACTACTTATAACCCCAATTAAGGTACTTATAACCTTACTTACTAAGTCCCATGATCCTCCGAGTATGGTCCCCTCTTTTCGGAAACTCCCAGGTCAACCCGGTGTCCTTCCCCTCCAACCGGCGGCACTTCGAGCTTCTTTACCCGAGCTGCGGCTGCAGTTGGATACCTACCCAGAGAGCCCTTAATCCCTTAATTAAGGAATATACCTTAAATTATAATATGAAGCTCTAAGCCATATTCCTTAGTCAAGGGGTATTGGGCTCTCTGGGTACGTGACAAGGTTTAGGGTTGAGCAGTTGAGGCGTTGAGAGTTTAAGAGGGCTGGCCAAGCGGGTGAGCTTAGAGTATCTACGCCTACGTGCTTCGATCCTCCAAATACACTTTGTAGTTTGTAAGCTGAACTATCCTGGCCCCATATCGCGCTCCACCCCACACATCCACACATTCAACAGCTCATGACCCTGAAGACCTTAAGCCCCCAACCCCCTTCATACTCTAGTGTTCGGGGGTTAACACGAAGTCCCTCAATCCTCGAATCACAAAGCCAGAAAATTGCTAGGTCCCTCCTGAAGCCAACACAACTGTACAGTACCAGGTACCATTGGTGTCGGAGCAGCCAGTAGCAGTATCCTTTTATCATCCGTATACAGCTAGAGCACAGTATTCCCCAATACCCTCTTGTAGTTTTAAGGCCGATATAGTATCAACTCCGTTTGCCGGAGTGCCTCCTGCTCCTCCTTTACATACGTCTCCCGGCACTACGAGCACCATTACCAACGACAACTCCATCGCTTTCAACAGACAGAAGAAGGACAAGTTCAGGTACGACAACTGCACAACCAGTGCCACTACACTGAGTACAACTACGATCACGGCATGATCGCGACTGCGGGTATCTGTTAGTGATTGCTAGTGCTGCTACTGCTTCGATTGCGATGACGACTACCATGCCTCTTTGCTAAGAATTGCGGCTATAATTAGGACCACTCCGATGACGGCTGTGGCTACTGCCACTACTACGACGATTGCTGCTGCTGCTGCTGCTGCTGCTGCTGCTACTGCTACTGCTACCGCTACCGCTGCGGTTACTGCTACTGCTACTGCTACCGCTACCGCTACCGCTACCGCTACCGCTGCCGCTACCGCTGCCGCTACCGCTACCGCTACCGTTACGGCTACTGCTGCTGCTGCTGCCACTCCCACTGCCACTGCCACTGCCACTGCCACTGCCGCTGCCGCTGCCGCTGCCGCTGCCGCTGCCGCTGCCACTGCCACTGCTCGTGCTCGTGCTCGTGCTCGTGCTCGTGCTCCTGCTGCTGCTGCTACTGCTATACTGCTACTGCTACTGCTGGTATTCCTCCTCCTCCTCCTCCTCCTCCTCCTCCTCCTCCTCCTCCCGCTGCTGCTGCATTGCTGCCCCTCTATCACCTTCATCATCAAAGCTGATCACCACTGTCGTGAGCGCCTCACTGTCAGCTTCGCGGTCATCACGAAGTCAAACATGGCTGCCATCACCGCCAGGTTTATCCGCATCACCCTTGGCCACACGCACCATGCTGTTAACCATAACCATAAATCAGAGTCATAATTATAATCATACAGTAATCATCAGCCTTTGAGAATCCTCACAGTCGTCATTGATGTCTTGGTTGTCTCCGTCAGCATCGTAATTTTGGTTATGATCGTCGTCCTGCTTCTTGACTGAAAATCACCATCATCAACCCCACTGTTGCCATCACTATCACCTCCTTGATTGTTTCACCTTCCGCGATGCATTCTGAGGAACTACACGGACACCTATACGGAGTCAGGACGCTGTGGGGTTGTTGTACGGGAGAGTTCTTTTGGAAGGACAAGCAAGTAGCTACTCTCGGCTGGCCATGACAGTGGCCCTAAACGAGAGTGCGCTGTAGAGATTCTACAGTACAGACCGTAAACCCCTCCACGCCCACAGCACTCAACACCAAAAGCGGTTCAGGCCCCACCTCAAAACCTTAACTGAGCACGTTTCTCAGGTGGTTTGTCGACAGGGTGGCATACTTGACGGCTCTCTGCAGGGACTCGAAGTCCCGGCGCTGGTTTTAGTCGGAGCTGGGGCACGTTTATGAAGCGGATCCTTTCGGGCGGCTAGTGGCTAGCACTTTGAGGATGCGATGCTCTTGGGGTGAAATAGGGGCCTAAATCATTTCCAGTATTATTCTAAGGGTTCCTTACCTATTTCATATCTATCTTTATACTATAAAGCAGCCCAAAACCCTTTTCAAATTATTGATTAAGACCCCTACATTATCTTCACGGATTGCGTCCTTCATCTCTGGTCTCTGCTACCTGACATCCCGACGCCTCCAGCCCATCGACCTCTAAGCCTAAAGCCCTACTGAAAGGATCATGGGACTTAGTAACTAGGGTTCTGAAAAGGGCTCCTTTAAAGGGATCTATAGGGTTCCTTAAAGGGATCTATGAGGTTTAGGGTTTAGGGTCTACTCAAAGGATCATGGGACTTAGTAACTAGGGTTGTAGTTAAGGTAACTCTAGTTATAAATACTTAAACCCCAATTGAGGTCCTTATAACCTTACTTACTAAGTCCCATGATCCTCCAAGTGATTTCCCATCAACTCCCGGAACAGGGTCCATATGCACTACCATTATGGTTTTAGGTTTTGGCGGGGCCTACGGGGCCTTATTCCATCATTGTAATATATGTGGACCCTGTATAATATATACTGTTGTATTTATTTAGAGCCGGCAAGGGTTAGTATATACAGATACGTTAACCCGGAGGACCCTACAACTTCGCGGTGCCCGAGGGTGAGGACCAATATTTCGCACCCCGGCGGATGGGCTTGCTTGAAACTAATTTGGTGTCCTGGATACTATAGGGCCCTCAATAATTAGAACAGGTTTGAGGTATGTTTTTGCATACTTATAGTAAGGAATCCTAAGGAACAATATTGCTAATTATTCAGGCTTCTATATTCATTGGTACTGGCATCCCCGCTGGATGCTCACACTTTTGTTTCATCTAGCCTAGAAACCTCTTCGATTTTTGTTGCTCGAAAACTAGGCCTGTTGCGTCCCCTTTCGAAAGGTGCTGTAGGACGTAGGCATGGGCATCATTTGATTATTCAAATTGATCTCCTGGTGTAGGAAGCTAGCCCGACGTTCCAGATCGACCGTTGCTCTAGATTCAGATAAAGATTAGACTCCTGTGCACGTGCACCCATTTTGAGAGTTTGCTCCTAAGTCGGATCTTGACAAGGGTCCCAATTCAGAGCCCTAAACCCTAAACCCTAAACCCTAAACCCTAAACCCTAAACCCTAAACCCTAAACCCCATACCCCAAATCCTCAACCCTAAACCCTGCACATCGGCTGGCGAGGGGCCTCAGGGGTACATGGGGACGTTGAGATCACCGAATTCTGAGACCAGCTTCGAAGCTAGGGTTTAGGGTTTAGGGTTTAGGGTTTAGGGTTTAGGGTTAAGCCCCTATGACTCCTGAACCCAAACCCGCAACCCCATATACAGAGGCTTTGTAAACCCTAAACTTCATACCCACAAGCCTCAAAAACCCTACTAAACTGACGGTCTTCTGTGGATAAGGCATTCTAGGGCAAAAGCCAGATAGTTTGCTTGGACCTCCCCGTCGAACGGATCTTTATGATCCTTCTTTAGGGTTTACGGTTATGGGGTTTAGAGTTTTAGGAAGTTTAGGATTCACGGATTTAGTGCTCACAATACGACTTTTGCTCTCTATTCGGGGTTCCCCTTTTTTCATTCCCGGAAATGCCTCGTTGGGACCTCCTGAGGTGACGAACTACGCGGTGTTGGGCGTGCTCACGCAGCTCGTCTGTCCATTTCGCGGACTCTGAACCTCCCAGAGAACCCAAGACCCCTTAATTGAGGAATATACGGTTGATGATATATACATCCTGCATTACCCATAATAAGGAACATACCATAATTCCCATAGTTTAGTTACCTTAAGGTAATGCAGGACTGATATCATCAACCGTACCTTAAATTATAAGGGCCTTAATAGTATGATCCAAGGTATATTTCTTAATGAAGGGGTACTGGGATCTCTGGCCCTAAACCCATAAACCCAAAGCCCTGAGCCGTAAACTTCCGAGAGGGCGCTGACCATTTAATTACATGTGCCCTCGAGGCTTCGACCGACCCTCTGGTCAATATCCCATTAGGAATTAGGGTTTAGGGTTCAGGGTTTGGGGGTTAGGGTTTGGGGTTTGGGTTTAGGGTTTGGGTTCAGGGTTTAGGGTTTACGGTTTAGAGTTTGGGTTTAGTGTTTAGGGTTTTGGGGGTTCGGGTTTAGGGTTTAGGGGTTCGGGTTTAGGGTTTAGGGCTGTCGCAACCCGACATCAGCTGTGGTTTGCTGTGAAGTGCTTAAGCTTTGAAACTCTGATATCCCCTTAAACCCCTGAGCCATTGAACCCTCGAAGCCGTCTAAACCCCAAACCTTCAACCCCTGAAGCCCTAAACCCTAAAACCCTAAAGCCCCAAACCCCAAACCCTAAAACCCTAAAGCCCCAAACCCCAAACCCCAAACCCTAAAACCCTAAAACCCTTAATCCTAAGCTTTGCGGGTTTTGCAATAGAAGCCCTCGGATCGACTGCTTAGGCATAGGGGGGGTTTTGAAGCTGAAGCTAAGACTACCGGGCCCTGAATGAATGGGGTTTCTTCGAGGCCTGAAGGGGCTCCTTTACGAGTTCCAGAAGGGCTTGAATAGTTGGACTACGTAGGGTTTTGGGGTACAAGATTCTCGGTGACAGCGATGGCGAAGCTGGGCGCAAGGCGCTAATTACACGAGAAGCTCATGCTACGGCATCGGCTGCCGCCAGTGTGTGGACGGCGGGGAGTCTACGGGACTGCTCCGGGCTGTTCAGGGTTTAGGGGTTTAGGGGTCTAGGGGTTTAGGGGTTTAGGGTTTGGGGTTTAGGGCCGACGTTCCGGGTTTCGGGTTTAGGTCCACGTCCCTTGTGTTTTGTGTTGGACGCGCCTGTGCATCGAGAAGGCCTAGTTTCCAGAGCAGAGGCCAATTTGGCCGACACCTTAGCTGTTCATCTGTCGATCGCACGGGGTCAGCTACTTGGAGGTTCATGGGTAGTTATAAGTAGAGTTATAAGTAGGATAATTATGGCTATAACGTATATTAGGGGACTGATAACCCCACTTATAAATACCCGTGGACCTCCAAGTATGAGCAACTCACAAGTCTACTCCTGCAGAATTCCTGCATCAGCAACGCATGACACTCGCATACATATGCCCGCATGCTTTTGGGGTACGCTCGCGTGCCAATTGGAAGGTATGCGTTCCAAGTGCTGTTGCACAGGATTTCCACAGTGACGTGTGAGACTGGGTTGAAACGATTTAAGGTTGCTGGTTCGCTGCGTTCGGCAGTCGACCTCTCACAGGCTTTCGCAGTCAGTAGGAGGCGCAGCTGGGCATGGAGGGCCCTTTGAAGTGAAGCTTTGCTTGCCTGGGTTTGGGGAGCAGAGGATTGATTCTTATGGGCTTAGGGTTTATATAGGGTTAAGGTTTAGTTTAGGGTTTAGGTGATGGCTTTCTGCAGTTTCCTTCGTTTTGAACCCGAGCCACTACTTGGAGGTTCATGGGTAGTTATAAGTAGGGTTGTAAGTAGCATAACTATGGGCATAACCTATATTAAGGGACGTATAACCACACTTATAACTACCCATGAACCTCCAAGTATGCTCAGGCAGCCGATCTACCAGCCGCAAAACATCGTGCTGGGAGCCAGGCACGGCCGGCGGGCCCGAAATTGTGATAGTCCATCAATTAGAATAGTGTTACCTAATGGTTCTTATTAATAGTGTCCTATCAGAGTTACTATAAGGGCTATTACTATATAAGGGTACTATGATATAGAGGGCCTTAATACTTAGAATAGGCTTTTGGGGTCCATTATACTATGATTAAGATAAGGAGCCCCCAAAATAGTTAAAGGAAGTAGTTAAGGCCCCTATAGTAGTCCATCTGCCACTATCCCACAGCAGTGCTATAGTGTTCCTAAACCAACCTTAAGGGCCATATCCTGCGAAGCACAGGAAAGTCAGAAGAGCAATCCAGGCCAACATCGACCCCTAAACCCTAAAACTCTGCACCCCACTGCAGCCTTTAAGCCCCAAACCCAGAAAACCCTGTAAGCCCTAAGCCCTATAAACCCTATGAGCCCTATAAGCCCTAATCCGGGTGGGAATGTTTCGGATCCCTCTCGTATCCCTAAGCCCTAGACCCTACAAGCCCCGAGCTTTGTCATAATTGAGTAGCACTTTAGATGTTTATGGGTACCCTTTTAGGGTTTTGGGTTTTGGGTAAACTTTTTCATATCCCAGGAATCAGAAGTAACAGAATTTCAAATTTCCAGTGCTATCCCAGCCTTGGACGGGTGAAGGGAGGCTAGAAAGACCATCCAGCTCTGAGGCCAAGAGGCAGGAAAGTGCAAGGTACGGCGGATCAGCGGTATTAACCTGCATGCTGGATTGTTCCAGGGAGTGTGATCAGGCTCCATCAACATCATATAGAAGGTTAAACAGTCAATAATACTAGCCCAATCATTAAGCCCCCCCCCTGTGCTAAGCACCAAGAGCTATTACCCATAATAAGGAATGTACCATAATTCCCA
The DNA here is from genome assembly GCA_905221615.1 of Symbiodinium sp. CCMP2592. Taxonomy (NCBI): domain Eukaryota; class Dinophyceae; order Suessiales; family Symbiodiniaceae; genus Symbiodinium; species Symbiodinium sp. CCMP2592. Next base: position 1,062,430 of record CAJNDT010000302.1, on the reverse strand, counting down.
TAGTTTAGGGTCCTTAAGGTAATGCAGGATTTATATCATCAACAGTAGTAGCCAAACTGGGTCGCAAAAGAAGTTGAAATCCACAACCAGACGAGCGCCCTGTCCCAGAGCACTCGAAGTGAACGCCCCAAGCGATTTAGGGTTCAGGGGTTTAGGGTTTAGGGTTTAGGGTTCAGGGTTGAGGCTTTAGGGTTGACCCTAAAGCCGTGAACTATGAACATTAAGATCCGACAACCCGAACAAACTCCTGAAAGCCGTATGCCCCCCATGCCTGAAGGACCGTGGTCCAGCTTTGGTTCGTGGCTGAGCTCGGTGCAAATCGGGGCGGACAAGTTGGCGCTAGGGGCCCGGCGTCGAACAAATGTGTGGGTAATTGAGGTTAGGGTTTAGGGTTGAGGGGTTGGGTTTAGGGGGTATGGGGTTTGGAGTTAAAGTTTAGGGTTTACAGTAGGGCCTTTCTAGATTTTGTTGCTAGGGCTTTGCTTCTTGCTCGCTGTTCGCCATTTTTGTTGTTACTCCGCCTTTCCGCTTTAACTATGTTTGTCATGGCTTTGCTTGTTGTTTTGCCGTGTTTGGGTTTGCCCGTAGCTTTTGGTTCGCTTTTTGTGTGTTTGTGTCGTTTACAGTTGCTTGTTGATTTTGCTTTTGTTGCTGGTTGATTTTGCAGTTGTTGCTTGTTGCTTTTTTTGTATTCGCCTTTTAGTTTTCTGTTAAGAAACACTTGATATCGAATATCAAGTCTGGTCAGTGTTCTCTGCAGGGTCCGATGTGTCATCCTAGCACAGCAGCGGGAGACTAACACTACTACCCTTGCATCACTACTCACGATTAGCTGAAGCGTATCGTCACCCTAAACCCTAAACCCTAAAACCCTAAACCCTAAACCCTAAAACCCTAAACCCTAAAACCCTAAACCCTAAACCCTAAACCCTAAGCCCGGTAAATGCAGAGGTGTATAATTTCTCGGAGCTCCGGTCGGCGAGACAGTCCTCACATCGAAGACAAAGCTCGCAGAAGGGTTGGAACAACCTTATAAGCCCTAAATCCTAAACCCTAAATGCCTAAATCCTAAACCCTAAACCCTGGCTTTGGGTTTATGGTTTGGGGCAGGTTTCTCATTTAGGACTTATTTGAAGTCTTAGGGTTAGTCAGGTTTGTAGGATGATGTTGTAAAACGGGAGAGGGATCAACGAGAAAATAGCAAGGATCAACAACAGTTAGGAAGGATCAGAATCATATAGAAAGGATAAAAAGCTTATGACTTACGAGGTAATTTGCTGACTTTCTGGTTTGGTGGCTTCCTGTCCGCCTGGCTTGTCGGCTTTGTGGCTTCGCGGCTTCTTGGCTTCCCGGCTCCTCGGCTCAGCGGCCTCGTGGCTTCTGGGGAACCCAGAGAGCCCAATACCCCATAATTAAGGAATATAGCTTAAATCATAATATGAAGCCCTATATAATTTAAGCCATATTCCTTAATTAAGGAGTATTGGGCTCGGTGGGAAAGCCTTTGAAGCAAGGCCTCACCTGTTGCTTGACGTGTCGCGCGCACTGCAGCTTGCAGGGGAGGTGCAACAGCTCTGTCCCTGGAGACGTCATTCGTCGCTCCTGTGCCGGCAACAGAAGAAGACCAAGAAAGTAACCTGGATGGTGCACCTGAAGTATTTGGCCGCAAGCATTCATGCACCACACCAGCGTCAAAAATACGGTACGCTCACGTGGCAAGGGCGCGGCAGCTTGCCCGACGAAACTTGGCGCTGTCTCGTGCGGAGATTGTGGAAAAGTTGGCCGAGGTGTGCCGTGAGGAGCAGGGCCAACGCGAGCCGGGTGAGGCCGGCCCAAGTCCAAGCCGCGTCAACTACTTGACAGGCTTCTTCAGGCGAGCTGGTCTAGAGCTCCTGGCATATCGGTTCACGGCCTCAACAAGAGTGTAGCCCGTAGGGTGTCGGGTTTAGGGTCTCCGGATGTCGGTTGGACAGTTCAGCATGAGTCTTCGTCGGAGTTCCCAACTGCATGAGCGTGCAGACGGTGAATGTCTGAACTGCACATCCTGGCACATCCTGGCTCATGCAATATACGGGCTTAAATAATTACCTGTTACATCCCTAAAGCTGCTCATCATATTGATGCTAGAATCAAAATGATACTGAGGTAATGTAATGATGGGAATATTAGATACTACTAAACCCATGACCCCGAAGCCCATGACTGACCCACAAGCTCTAAGCCCGAAATTCCAAAGCCCGCCCATACACCCCTGAATTGAACGCACCAGCGAGTGTCAACTCACAGCATGGGCAAACTGCGGGCACGTCGCTGCACATCGGACATCTTCCAATGTGGACACATTTCACACTGTACAGACTCACGTGCTTAGTCGATACCACTAGCATCAGCTCAGACTGATCCGATATGCTTGTGCTTCCATCTGTACATACACGTCTGTATATGCATTCCTTCCTAGGGTTTCTGTTTCGTGGCCGAAGCCTCCAAAACCCCAAGCTGCAAAGGTGATACCTTAGTGAGAACTGCATGTGCCGCTTATCTGTTGGTGACAGTGATACACAACATGGACGAAAGCGCTTTCTATGTACAGCTTTGCCAGATTGCTTCAACCCTAGGTCCATGCGCCAAACGGCTTCGAGTTCGGCCAGCCGGGTGCCAAGTTGACAAGCCTGGGGACAGGCTTGTTCTTGTCAGTGTAGCAAAGTTTTTTGAGGATTGCACATATTGCCATATGGTCTAAGTTTTGGCGTTCATGTTTGGGGTCTACCGTGTCCAATTCTCGGCTGCTTGATATCCAACATCCGGAACCCCAGACCCCGGAACTCCAGAAGTTGAGATAATGAGACGGAAAACACCACAGCCTCAGATACTCTGAGAGCTGAAGCCTGAAGAACCGTAAGTTTTCCCAAGTCCAGAAGGACAAAGGTTCTACGTGACAGCGGCGCGGGCAATCCCTTAACCGCAGTATGATGAGGGTCGGCCTTCTGAGCTCTGGGGTTCATAATTAAGCCCTAGCAGCTTGAACCCTAAACTTCAAACCTTAAACCTTACATCTTAACCCTTGTCTGTGTATACACGCCGGAGCGTTCGGTTTGGCTTGACAGTTTGAGCCTTGTGCACGTAAGCCTGAGGGGGGATGAGGGTGTGGGTTTTTAGACATACGGTTCAGGGTTTCGCGGCGTAGGCATTGGGGTTTATGGACGCAATTCTCAAACAGGGCGCCGACTTGACTGGAAGTCTGTTTTCAATGTAGAGCTTGCTGTTATGTTTGCAGGAAGCCGGGCATCTTACGAAACAGGATACAGTATAGCTGGGCTTAGATGGATCCTGCCGGGGGAGCTACAGTACATCCCTCCGGAAAAAAGACCCCAATCAACAGAACTGTAGACCTTAAACTCTATGCCTATGCCCCCTCGACGCCAAGTAAGCCCACCCTATTCCCTACAGTCCATAAGCCCTAAACTTGAACAAGTACCCGGGCTCTCCGCCTTGCGTCCACGTGGGCCCCGAGGAATCCGGTCAGGGGTTCATGGCAATATTTTTGGTGCAGGGCACAGCAAGGTTTGGGGTTTGGGGTTTAGCTTTTGCTGGGGCGTGAAGGCCTGGAGCCAGGAAGACTTGGGATTTCGCACGCCCGGCTAAACCTCAAGCCGACTGCTCAGGATTTGCTCTGCGAGGAATCTTCCAGACGCACCTTCCATGCACTGGCTTAATCTCTCTGAAGCCCAATTCCGAAAGTCCATGTAGGGTCAGGGTTAAGGGTTGAGCTGAACGGTTGAGGAGTGCGGGCATGTAAGCGAGTCTCTATAGCTGAACTTGGGCTCATCTCGTGCATTTGTTCGCTTGATTTGGGGCTGTCAGGGCTAGCGGCTAGTATTGCAGGGGATGAGCCGTCCATACTCTCAGCCCCATGTCCTACACCCTAAGTGCTAGCCTCTAAGCATCATGAAGGTGCCCATACCTTTTCATTGCTGCTCCAGAGCAGGGCTCATCTGTCACTGACACCGGGGGTCGGTGCCCGCAGTTCCAGACCCTACAAAATGGGAGTTTCCGAAAATAGGGGACCCTATAATATAGTACCCTAAATAGTAGGATCCTTATTGTAAGGACGGCAAAACATGGTACCCCCAATTTTCGGAAACTCCCCGATGGCAGGGCCTGAGCTTCTGAATGCAAGGGGTTTTGGGAGGCTCATGGTCCGAAAACTGTGGAGTCCATGAACCCTGAACCCCAAAACCCTTACATCCGGGCAGAAGACCCTAAACCCTAAACCCCTAAACCCCCAAACCATAAACCCTAAATCATAAAAGGCCAGAAGGAGAGAGCGCTCAAAAAATGGAACGACCTCTACATCTCTTTCGGAGTGTCAGGCGCCTGCAGCATCTTGGGCAGGTACGGTCAAGAGCCCAGAGGCCCTGAAACCCTGAACCTTAGACCTTAAAACCCTAAACCCTAACCCCTAAACCCTAAACCCTAAACCGTAAACCGTTAAAACCCTAAACCCTAACCCCTAAACCCTAAACCGTAAACCCTAAACCGAAACCTAAGCGCCGAAACCTGTAAACCTTTAACCCTAGCAGCCTCAACCCCCAAGGCCCTAGGCCTTAAAGACTGCCAGAATCCCAAAAGCCCTGAGTTCTTAGATTCTTAACCCCCAGAAACCGTAATCTTAGAAGGGGCCCCCACCCTGTAATGGTGGTATAATAGGAATATAGTAGGGCCTTAATATAATCCTTATTGTCACGATTGCAGGGTGGGGCCCCTTCTAGCCATAATCCTTCAAAAGCCCCCCCGTAAAAGTCTAAAGGCCAACCCTAAACCCTAAACCCTAAACCTGAACCATCTTAAACCCTGAACTCTCAAACCCTAGGAGTACTACGCGTCCTTCGGACCTCCAGCACAAGATGCACCACAGCGAGTCTGGAAACTGGAGGCATGTCCGCGGGTACGAAGTCAGGTTTCTTCTCTTGAGATGCTAACCAGGTATAGGTTTATTGTTCTTCCAGAGTTTTACAGCAGTTTTCTTGTAAAACTCCGGGTTCTTTTGCCAGGGTTGTTGCCTTTTTTGTGTTTTTCGAGGTTTAGGGTTCAGGTCAAGTTGTCAGCAAGGGTTCAAACCCAGTTCAATCTTCTTTTCGGGATCCCTTGAGCGGTTCGTTGAAAGCTTTCCGGAGGGACCCCCCTTTGGGAAGGGTTTAGGGTGTAGGGTTTGTTAGGGTTTAGGGTTCAGGGTTTGAGGTTTGTTAGGGTTTAGCCTTCGAGGGCTCTTTCGCGAACACTCTTAAAGGTTGTAATTTCTGGAGGTACACGAATCAGCACGTTTGAGGGCGGTGCTCCTCAACCCTGGTGCAGGACCTGGGCCAAACAATTCTAAATCCTGAAACCGTAAAGCCCTAAAGCCTTTAACGCCCTAAACCCTAAACCCCTACAAGCCCCAGTGAGGGACATGGGTCATAAGTCTCGCAATACACAGGTTATAGCCATAGTGACCCGACCCTACTTATTATTACAAGGTACTTACAACTACCCATGAACCACCAAGAACTGTATAGAGCCCTAAACGCCAAATCCCTAAACCCTCAACCCTCCACCCTAAGCCCTATACCCCAAACCCATAAACCCTCAACCCTGCAGCCCTAAACCCCAGCAACCCTGGTGCAGGACATGGGCGACTGCCACTTGGGAGCGGCCCCAAGTTGGCACCCAAGCGGCGTCTACGCGCTGATCAAGGTGGAAGGCACCGGAGAAAGGGCCGCCTTTTTTGGGGGGGTTGGGGGGTTTGAAAGTTCAGGGTTTTGGGGTTTAGGGTTTGGGGTTTGGGGATTACGGTTTCGGGCTTGGGGTTTGGAGTTCAGGCAGGGTCTGGTTCAGGCTTCCTCTCTGAGCTTGAGGGTTGATTTTTTTTGCGGCTTTGATGTTACAGGTGTGTTGGGCGGTAGCTTAGGTTGCAGGATTCGGATAGGGTTGGCGTTTAGCTGCGGGCTAAGGTCGATGAAGACACAGAGCCCCGGTTCAGCGTTGACTGCAACCTTTCAAAAGCCATATTAGACAGCTAGTTTTGGATGCCCAAGACGACCTGCCGCGATTCTCGTCCAATGTCTGAAGGAGTCGCAACTTGGCCTAATGTCCTTGCGGTTGCTTTGTGAGGCGGTTTTGGCATTGGACAGCGAATCTGAGCTTTGATCTGCTATTTGGAGGATCATGGGACTTAAGTAAGATTATTAGGACCTCAATTGGGGTTATAAGTAGTTATAAGTAGAGTTTCCTTAATTATAATCCTAGTTACTAAGTCCCATGATCCTTAAGTATGATCCTCAACAGCACATCATATTGATGAGCATGCGAGTTCTCGTTGTCGAACGTCGAAGAAACACAACTTGCAGCAGTCAGCAGTCGAAGAACGTAACAGCGATAATAGTAGCAACACGGGTGGCAGTATGTAGTTGTGCCACGACTGGCAGCCCCGCAAGAATTGAATTCAAAGCCTTAAAAGGGTGTAGTATGTGGCAGCCCCAAGCCCTAATGTAGGGGCCTTAATAATTAGCATAGGGAGTTTGGGGTATATAAAACTACACAATAATCAGGAACCTCCAAGACCCTTATTATTATAAGGCCCCTCTGATGAATCCTTATATTGGGCCTTTGTGGTAGCCCTTATAGACCCCTTTAAAGAAACCCTAAACCCTGAACCCCTAGCCCTCAATCTCTTCCAGGCTCCATCATCCAGAACCGCCTTTATGGATTCGAGATGGATGTGATCGTTCCGGCCATGTACCCAGAGATTCGTGAGTTTAGAGTTTAGGGTTTGGGGCGTAGGGTTGAGGGTTCAGGTTACGATCCAGGTTAATTTCTGCAGCTTCAGTTTAGGGATGAGGGGATCTTCGGGATTTGGGACTCAAGAAGCATCTGAAGCTCCTGTCCGTTAGCTAAACTCGGTAAAGCCGTTATACTCGTAAGATCCTTGAATTTGGTGCATCTGAGCCGGAGGGATCTTGTTGAATGTCAGACTGTATTTGGAGGCTCATGGGACTTATCAAGTAAGGTTATAAGTACCTTAATTGGGGTTATAAGTAGTTATGAGTAGAGTTACCCCAATTATAACCCTAGTTACTAAGTCCCATGATCCTCTAAGTGTCTAGTTGGACGATGTCTGCTGGTGCTACTTTCCACATCGTTTTGTGGGGGCTCCGGGTCGATAGCTTAAATGGCACCCGAAACACTACATAGACCCTGGATCCAAGGGCATGTACCTGGCGCAGAACCACTCAAGTGCATACTGGCGTTTCGACATCAGCGTGGTCGCTTCTCGGCTTGCTTAATCCCCGGGCTGTAAAGCTTTTGATAACTCACCGCCTCTCTCAGAAAGCACGGGCTTGGAGCTAAAGCTGTAAGCCCGTCCGAGCTGCGTGCACGACCTTAAACTGAACCTCAAGCCGAGCGGTAAAGCTTGCCTCGCAAGCCAATTCCGGGATCGGAGCGAGTTCCCGTAGATTCTAGGATTACGGAGCAGGTTTAGGGTTGAGGCTCTCCCAAAGCTCAAGCCGCAACCTTGGATTACATGAGTCACATGCGCGGTGGGTTCTCGCTGTTGCGGCTACCTTACTTAAGCGCCCGCGTGGCAATGATCCTGCTATTGTTTTACAGATTCACGGTCTACATATTGGGTTGCAGATTTTTCCGAAGCTTCGATCCCTGGCCCTAGGTCCCAAAAACCCTAAAGCCTATCCCTCACGGCATGTACTGAGCCTGTATAAACTTTGGGCTCGAAAGCACGGCCAGTTTGGTATGTTGGGTGCCAAAGTGTGTACTTTGATTGAGTCTTCGTGGTTCAACTAGGCCACGAACGCCCCCAAGCATAGGCCGTAAAGCTTGATCCCCAAGCCCCAATAAAGACAGATGTACGCCCAACTCTTGCACGGAAGACGAAGCGCCAGTTTTTGAATTCATATAGAACCCCATATAGACTCCTATATACATCTATGTACACATATGTCATAGCCTTGTTCTGAAAGATACTGTGAACGCCTTTCTATAAATGGTCATCGTGAGAGAAAAAGCCGTGAACAACTTGTAGTAAGGCTAGAAAGCCTGTCCAGTCTGCGCATCAACGATACCTAAACCCTAAAGCCTAAACCCTCAACCCTAATCTCTCATTCCAAAGCCCTTGATGTTATTATTGAGCCGAATCCGAAGCCTCAGCCTTAAATCCGAAACCTCTAAACCCCCCAACCCTAAACCAAACCCTCAACACCCTCAAATTCTGAAGTCCGAAACCCCAACACCGCCTGAACCCGACGCCCCAAACCCTAGACCCTAAACTGAAAAGCCTCAAAAGCAAACCCTAAGCCCTAAACCCTGGACTCGAAACTCCTAAATCCCACTCTAAGGCCCGACACTCCTCAACCCCAAAATCCCTGACACCCTAAACCCCTGAAGCCCTAAACTCTAAACTGCTAAAATAATACCTAAACCCCCAAACCCCTAAACTCTAAATCCCTCGTAGAAACACAGCTTAACAAAAAAGCTCCTACACCCCAGACCTTAAACTCGAAGACCAGAAGCTCTATAGTAGAAGCCTAAAAGTTGGAAACCCCATAGCCTCAATCCTTAAGAGTAACGTATAGGGAATCCCAGCACTATTTGGCCTTAATCCGGTTTCCAACTTTATGGGGTTTACTATGGGGTTTTGGGGGGATTATGATACTATAGTCAGAACAAGGAACCCCCGAAACCCTGTTCTAACTACTAGGGCTTAGAAACCCTAGACCCTAAAACCGTAAACCCTGAACCCGACAACCCTAAACCCTAGACCCTTAAACCCTAAACCCTAAACCCCCAAGAAAGTGATAAATATAAATTGCTTGTCCGTGTTTGTAACTACCGCTACGGCCCAACACACAAGTTAAAAATTGAACAAGCTTCTTGCTAAACCAGTTTCTCTACAAACTTGTAACCACCGGTACGGCCCGGCCAACTTTGAGCTGGAGCTCAAAAACGGAACAAGCCTCTTGATAAACCAATTTCTCTACAACCTTCAGGCCACGCAACCCAGCCCACCAGCCAGCCCAGCCCAAGCAGCCCGACCCAGCCTAGGCCAGCCCAGCAGCCCAGCCCATCCCAGCCCCCCAGCCCAGCCGCCCGACCCAGCCTAGCCTAGCCCCAGCCCTAGCCCAGCCCAGCCAGGCAGCCCAGCCCCCCCAGCCCAAGCAGCCCGACCCAGCCCAGGCCCAGCATATTCAAAATGTGGTTTCAGTCAGGAAACTTTCGGTCAAAACTTATTGGCACCCAAACCCTTAACACTTTCTATAAGTTTTAGACGGCTTGCGCCGAAGATGCGCCAGCGCAGGTTGTGGTTTGAAGAGCAAACGGAAAGGGGGTTTGATGGAAAGCAACCGACGACCGCAATTCAGTTTAAGTAAATTTGTAAATTTTTTCGAGAAGCAAAAGGCAGTTTAGGCAAATTGAGACAAGAAAAGGGAGCAGAGCAGAGCAAGGCAGGGCTGCAGAGCTGAAAGGCCCAATTTGGGGGCTTGGAGGGGTCTGGAAAAAGCCGAAAACCCAAATTTGGGGGCTTGGAGGGTGTTTGGAAAAGGCCAAAAACCAAAATTTGGGGGCTTGGAGGGGGTCTGGACAAGGCCACAAACCCAAATTTGGTGGCTTGGAGGGGGTCTGGAAAAGGCCAAGAACCCAGCTTGTGTGCCAAAGTTCGTGCCCCAGGCTCGGCAGCAGGCTCAGCATTGTAGTGATAGCTACACCGTACGGTGGGCAGGCCGTGGTGATCTTCCCTATGGGCTGGACATCGTCCACAGGACCTGCGCGAGGCGCAAGCCGACAGGCCGGTTTTGCTGGATGCAGTTGTCGTCGTTGGTATTAGTCGGTCGGCACACTCGCTGGCTAGTCGTGTTGCCAGATCTGACGCCCTCGCTGGTGGCCGTGCTACGGCTACGCATCGCCAGCATGGTCGATGCTGGCGAGAGGGCAGCGGCCGAGGTATCGCTTGACGACATTATCGCGGTAGCGCTGCTTGGCTACTCTTTGTGTGGGAGCGTGTCGCAAGGTTAGCACACTAGACGATTGGTGTTGTGATTGCTGGTGCGTTCTCCGGAGAGTGGTCGTGTGCTTGGACACGGTGTTCGTGCCCGTTGTCTGAAGCCGTATGCTGCCTCGCTTGATGCTCTGTCGGCCTAGGAAGGCATACACGGCGGAAAACCTCGCAGTCGATGCTTGGGAGCTGCCAACCAGGCGGTGTTATACTTGATTGTTGCAGTCTTAGGTTCTGGTTTGTAATCCAGCATTCCAGGCTTCCAGCCCTGAACAGAGGTCCACGGCACGGGGGTAGGAGACCCGCCCCCACACCAGTCCCAAACCAACCCCCCCAGGCCCCAACCCCAGTTCCAAAAGCGCGGCCAACCCCAACCCCAGTTTCAAACTATGGTTCCAAAAAAATAACGTTTCGGTCAAAACTTTCGGTCAAAACGTTATTGGGACCCAAACCCTTAACAATTTCTATTAAACCCTAAACCCCTAAACCCTAAGCCCTAAACCCTAAGCCCTAAAGCCCTAAACCCCTAAACCCTAAGCCCTAAACCCTAAACCCTAAAGCCATAACCCCTAAACCCTAAGCCCAGGACGCCTTCGGGTTCGGCCGTGACTCGACCTACGACCCTGCGCCCTTTCAGCCAAACGATGCGAGGCCGCTGCAGATGTACAAGGACCGAAAAAATAGGGGTTTGGGGTGTTGGGGGTTTAGGGGGTTAGGGTTTAGGGGTTTGGGGGTTTGGGGGTAGGGACCCAGAGTTTAGTATAGGGGCCTCAATAATTAGAATAGGGTTCAGGGGTTTTGGGTGTTTAGGGGTTTAGGGTTTAGGGGTTTATATAGGGGTTTGGGGGTTTGGGGGTTTAGGGGTTTAGGGTTTAGGGGTTTGGAGGGCTTGGGGGTTTAGGGACCGAGGGCCTCAAAGGTCTCCGCAGGTACGATTCTGGACCCTTTAGACAGCCATGCACAAGGACCGAGGGTTTAGGGGTTTCGGGTGGGGCTTAGAGTTAGGAGTTTGGGGGTTTCGGCTTTAGGGGTTTTCGGTTTAGGGGTTTTGGGGACCGGACGTCTTTAAGGATTCCTTTTGTTGGCCGTAAATCCTACAGCCTAAATCCTGAGCCGCCGAAATCCTGAAGAGGAGGAGGTCTGTAAAGTGATTTGCTTTAGTGTATACCGAAACTTCTGCTGAGCCTCTGCAGAAAAGGCCCATTGCACCTAAAAAAAAAGCCACGGTATCTCTGAAGAGGAGAAGCCGATGGTTGATCCAATTCCAGTGAACCTGGAGATGCCGCGAGCTCGGAACTGTAGTCTCCTTAGGAAATAGTTTTTTTTTTTTAAAAAGTTGTTGTTCATATAAAACCCAAGAGAATATTAGACATGCTATTTTTATTAGGGTTCCATGGGGGGTATAGGACAGTCTAAGTCGAGGCGTCCTCAGGGTGCCCTTCGTAAAACTGAATACCAGAAAGAGGGTACCTTTATTATTAAGCGTCTAGGATGTAAGGTTTACGGATTTAGGGGTTTAGGGTGTAGGGTCGAGGGTGTAGGGTTTAGGGTGTAGGGTTTACGGTTGAAGGGTCTGCGTTCTTGCTGCCAGATTATAGCATACCGCCCGAAAACCCTAGTCTGACTCTTCCGGGCTTACAGGTCTCCCTGGTACACTTAAAGGATCATGGGACTTAGTAGCTAGGGATATAATTAGGGTAACTCTACTTATAGCTACTTATAACTCCAATTAAGGCACTTATAACCTTACTTACCAAGTCCCATGATCCTCGAAGCAGGGTTTGGGGTGGTGATCTTCACTAGGTTCCCCGGTACTATCCGTCTGCCCTTCTCATGTTGGGGTCTCCTTATTCAGCCGATTGTTAGGAAAACGTGTACCCCCATTACGGAGCTACTGGGGAACCTGGTCATTTGTGTCACTATAGTATAGTCTCCTTAGGATCTTTTTTTGTTCATATAAAACCCAAGACAATATTAAACCTATTCTTTCTATTATGGTTCTAATGGGGGTATAGGTTAGGGTTCGAGCTGAAGGTATGGCACTGCTCGCGCCCCGGATACGCTGCTCATCCATCGCAGTAATCAGTAACCCTTTGATAGGGGGCCTTACTAGGTAGAGTCGGGCTGAGGGTTTAGGGCTTAGGGTTTAGGGGCCTCAGTAATCAATAATCGGGTTGTGGGATATTCTACTACATTTATCTGTTGGGGGGGGGTACGGTTGATGACGCAAATCCTGCATTAGCCAAGATCAGGAATATCCCCGTCAGGAACGTAATGCCGGATATAGATTTTCAACCATACTGCCAGCATTTAGAGCAAGAAGCCCTCCTTCCGACTTTGGTTGATCTTTCTCCTTTTTTTGTTGTCGGCAAAGCTTGTGCAGACTGTGTCGGTTCCCGGCTTGACCCTGCAGGGTTCAGGCTTTATAGGGCTTGGGCCTCTACCAAATCCTTACGCTATCGTCTTCGCTGGTTTCGCCATCAGCTCCTGATGCCGATTCCGCTTCAGCTGTGTTCGCCCCAGCACTTCCATATACCCCCCGAACACCCTAAGCACTAAACCGGCAAACAACCCGTACCGCAAGTCTAAACCACCGCAGATTCTCCAGGCTGTGCAAGCCCAAACCCTCTCATAAATCGCAGGACTTGATCTCCTCACAAGCCAAATTTCAGGTCCCGGCTCATGCACTTCATTGCACCGGGCGGCACTTTCGACCCTAGCCGGCTGTGGTGCTTTAAGAAGTCCTCTACCTGGGTTGTAGGCCTTGAACACCACGCAGCGCGCCGTCTTTCGTCCCCCAGGCCGGAAAGGATCCGAACCCGGAGCTCCATGCCTATGAGCCACGAACACCGACGACTCTTAAGTTCTAAAACTGCAAGCAAACACCATGCCCGAACACTAATCTGATAGGTCGAATGCCGAACATATCTAGTTAATCCATTTCACTTCTTTAAAGTCTCTATAGATATATATATATATATATATATATACATTATATAGAGAGAGTCATTTATTTGGTTGATTTTATGTCTTCATACACGTCTGCATATATATATATATATAGACATATGTGTATGCATGTATGTAGACAGATAGACAGATAGACCGTGTACCCAGGATTCCGTTTGCTATGTCCGGGCTGAAGACCGTTGTCGACCTCGGGCCTTTTGTGCTGAAGCTCGGTGCGCTTTGGTGGTTTTGGGGTTTAGAGCTTCAGGGAGTTAGGGGTTAAGGGTTTGGGGTTAAGGGATTTGGGGTTTGGGGTACAGGGTTTTGGGGCTGGAGGGCTTTCGGGCTTGAGGGGTGGACCTAGCATTGATACTACTATTTGTTTAAGAACCCCCCAAAAATAAACAATGATAATCCCTATATTATCCCTATAAGGAATATATTTTTTTATTTTTTGGGGGTTCTTAAGCAAATAGTAGGATAGGGAGCTTGAAGGATTCAGGGCAAGAGGTTTCAGCCGGCTGTAGGGTTCAAGGGTGGGTTTCGGGTATCGGAGGCTTGAAGGATTTAGGGCATGAGGTTTCAGGCGTGGTCAGGAGTATATAGGGCTTTAGAGTTTTAGGGTTTAGGCTCCGTTACAGCATTCTGGCTTGCTTGGGGCTTTTTGAGCTTGGGGTTTGCGCGCTCCGGGTGTTTTGGGGTCCGCGTTGGTTTAGGGCACCAACTAGGACTTCGATTTCGGGCTCGGGGTATTGGGTCTATAGGGCTTCGCATTTGGAGCCAAGCACCATCGCAACAGCCCCAGGACCGACATGTCTATAAACCAGCAAGCCCTATGCCCCAAATCCGACCTAAGTCCCCATGTAGGATTTCCATGCTGGCGGATCGAAAAGAGGCCCCTAAAAAGAAGTCCGACCTAAGACCGACGAAGAGTGCTGCAGGCATGCCTGAAATGCCCTAATTAGTCCTGTGCCAGAGATGCTGGGTGAGTGTTTCAGTACTTAGTTTAAAGTCTAGATTTAAAGAAGACAGTCTGTGCTTACTGATGTACTCAAGGAAGATAAATGAACAATTTACAACTCGTAGAATATATGATACCCCAAAGCCTATTCTAATGCAGTAAGGAGCCTATCTATCTATCTATCTACCTATCTATATCTGTGTCTCTCGCACGTTATATATATATATATATATGTATGTACATATATATATATATATATATATATATATGGATACACACACACCTGTATGTGTGTATATATATGTATGTGTGTGTATGTATGTGTATGCACGTATGTATGACCATACGTATGTAGGTAGGCAGATATGTATGTATGTGTATGTATATATATATATACATACATATATATATATATACATATATATATATACATATATATATATATATATATATATATATATATATATATATATATATATATACATATGTCGTGGTAACAGTTCTTGCGCGAGAATGCGGGGTGCTGTTGAGCCTGCACGAACCCCAGCCTGTACAAAAGACTACGCAGTTTTTCGCTGAAAGCCTGAGCAGCCAAGGAACAAGACTCTTACGCCCGTGGCTTAGCAAGCGCGACGGACGCCTTGTGGGTTCAGGGTTTAGGGTGAGCGGTGTGTGTAGCGCGCTGCAGTCGGTTCAGCTGGCATGCCTGGGGATTCGCAGACAGGGTTTAGTCGCAGTCATTAGTTAAGGATCCGAGGAGCTGCTGGCGTTTGGTTGGGAGTTTGGGCATTTGGGTCGTAGGGTTAAGCGGGTTATGTTTTTGTTGGAAGGCGCGGTGTGGTGTTTTAGTCGTCTTCGTGCTTCAGCATTCAACTTATAACGAGGTTTGACCAATCAATCCTAGAAGCATACCATCCCTTGCCAAAACACCGTTGTGTTTGTCAAGGGCCCTCCCTAGCAGGCCATAGACCCGAAACTTTAAATCCGAAGCTGAAAAGCTGCCTCCACTATCACCGTATTCTTGTCACTGCCACGATGATTGTTTTTTTTCTGCCGAGGGTTCTTTACGGCCAATGCCATTGTGACAAACTCTACATCCCAGACCCTAAACCCTAAACCCGGCCGGCCACCGGCGGGTGGATACGTGCGACACTGCACGTCACTCCGCCTTCACGCATCGCCATGGAGCCGCAACAATCCGCACCCGCGGACCCCGCTGCGACACCCCCGGCATGTCGTCCCCGATTCGGGTCTGGACCCGGCTCTGATGCAGAGGTGCGCTCACAACTTTGCTGAACAAGATATGGAACCCGATGATGCCGGGTCAACCAGTTGCGCCGAACTTGCCGACACGAGGCGAGGGCGACAGCTACGCTGACTACAGGACGCGGGTCGAGGCGAACCGTAAGAAGCTGCGGAAGAACAGGGCCGTAGTGCCACCAGGCGCGACCAGGTCGCGGACTTTGACCGGCGCTGGTGCATGACGCACAATCCAGGCGCTGCACATCGCTTTGACTTCGACGCTAGTCAGCGTCTTTGTCAGCGACAGACCCTACACCCTAAACCTTAACCGTATGATCAATCCGAGTTTTCCGTCCGAGCCGTACACCCTACCAGGCTCAAGTTTGGAGAGCTTCATTCAGAACTGGGATCCCGCTGGCAGTGATGGTACAACCACAGGAAGGTCATACTGCAGGTTCCTCACGGTAGTAAAGCATGCCCTGAACCCTAAACCCTATAACCCCTGGCCCTTAACCCTCAAACCCTTAAGCCTCAAACTCTACCCAAAAATGCAGAGGAGAGGGGGGGGGGGGGAAATCCCTAAGCCTTGACTGTCAGGGAGCAGTTCCGCATCACGGCTCCACCGGGCTACGCCTGGTCCTGGAATGTCTTCAACATCTTTGACACCTTCATCTACAGGCTGGGTTTAGGGTTGAGGGGTTTGGGGTTAAGGGTTGTGGGTTTAGGGTTTGTAGGGTTTAGGGAGGATGTTGCTGAAGTTCGTCAGCTTTACTTCGCACCTTGTTATGGTGCTCGTCGTTGCTACAGTTGCTGCCTTTCGGCCGTCGACAGGTTGATGATGTCGCCTTTGCAAGTGCTGTTGTGGCTGATGTGCCATCACTGCTGTTGTGTCCCTGTGTCGGTCTTAATACGTTTTGCGGGCTGGTCTGGCCGTCTTTGCGGCGGTCGTCCTCCTGCCGTAACGGTTTAGGGTTTAGGGTCTTTGGGGTCTACTGCTGCCTCTGCTGCCATCTGCGCCCCCACACCGGCACAATGCTGCTGCCACAAAGACGACCGCGACCACTGCTAGCATCAAGGGAGCTTGGAGGATCATGGGACCTAGTAAGTAAGGTTATAAGTACCCTAGTTGGAGTTGTAAGAAGTGACCCTAATTATAACGCTAGTTACTAAGTCCCATGATCCTTTAAGAACCGCTATCATGGGGCGACTCTCTGATCTGATCGTTAAACATCTCGGCGCCCTGCTCTCTTTGCAAGGTTCCTCCCGGGACAGCCAAGGGCTCAGAACACCCAGCAGAGTAATATAGGGGCCTTAGGTAATCATTGAGGCTCCTACTTTCAGGAGATTAGAGGGTGTTGCTATCTGGCGAGGAGGGTTTTAGGATCGAGGAATTTTTCGATTTTAGCTCAACTAGGGGCCTCGTTCCTGGGATTTTGGGGAACAGAGACTCTTGGCAGCTGGGATGCAGAACTCCTGTCTGGTGCTTAGTCGGGAATGGGGGATATGTTTCTTCTTTGAGAGTCCCTTATAGTAGTCCCTATAACCCATTCCCCGATTCCCTCCTAAGAACCAGAGGAACGCTTGCGTTTGGTCTGGTCCGGATTTGTGACCTCATGGTTTGGGACTTCAGCTTCATTCGCAGCTCATTGGGATACTCTAGGGGCCTTAATAATCGGAATAGGGTTTTGGGGTATATTGTACTATAACGATAATAAGGAACCTCCCAAAATTAGTTGTTTTTTTTGTTGCAGTGTTCTTGACACCTTACATGACTGCACCAGCGCTACTTAAACCCGCAAGTTTGAAACCCCAAACTCCATCCCTCGAAGCCCCAAAAGCTCAAAACCTTCAGCTACCAAGAACCTCTCAACCCTAAGCTGGGAGTTTCCTAAAACAGGGGACCTTAGTGTAGTACCCTAAATAGTAGGATCCTTATTATAAGGACCCCAAAATAAGGTACCCCTTAGGTACTGCCCCCTTACAGTAAGGGTCTATAATAGGGCTGCTATTAAGGCCCTGATATATCCATATTATGAATATCATTCAACTATTACTGAGTGGGGGCCGTACCCAAGGTACCCCTAATATTCGGAAGCTCCCATTTGAGCTCCGCTGGATCCGAAAATCCAAACTCCAGAGTCCAGACCCGGCAGCTCGAGTTATTCAAAGAAGCTCCCAATTTCTCATGTACCCAGAGAGCCCAATACCCCTTAATTAAGGAATATAGCTTAAATCATAATATTAAGCCCTATATAACTGAAGCCATATTCCTTTATTAAGGGGTATTGGGCTCTCTGGGTAGGGGTTAGAAGGGCCCCCAACCTGTAATAGTGGTATAATAGGAATATAGTAGGGCCCCAATATAATCCTTATAGTCACTATTACAGGCCTGGTAGTCGAAAACTCAAGACCCCTAAACCCCAAACCCCAGGCCCTAAACTCTAAACCCTAATATAGGGGCTTAAATAAATACTCATACTATTCGGAGGGTTCCTTATTAAAATCATAGTACAGTATACCTTTCAAACCCCATTCTAATTATTAAGGCCCCTTAGGCGCTTCCAAGGACAGCGGAGCTTCCAGGAGGCGTGCCGCCCTTCCCCACGGATAACCCAAATGTCATCGTCTGGCCCACCTACGACACGTGCGCCTCCACTTTGGGGCTCAGGGTTTAGGATCGAGCTTGCGTGATGCGGTGTAACTTCACACGGAACCAGCTTGGATGCAGCCTAAAACTTAAATAAATGGTTCAACCAGAAGGCGGAGAAGTGTAGGCCTCGGCAATCATGAATCATGACTTTGAGGGAGTTTCTAGCATCAGGCTAGAGCTGCTGGGTGTTGGGGTCTATAGAGGTGGTTGTCAAAATTACGATCCCTTTTTGGGTCCTTAGTAGAAAGCGGCACCTAATATTTAGGATACCCAAAAAGGGGCCCTAATTTCGACAACTGCGCAAAGGGATGAAAGATGTGCGCAGGTCTTGTCCACACACTGGTGGGTTTCTCCCGAAGCCGCCTTCGCAAAGAGCTCTCAACCATCGAAACCCTAAAGAATACTGTCGGGGCCTTAATATTTAGAATCGGGTTTTGTAAATATCCCCCAAACCCTTATTTCAATTATTAAGGCCCGGAAATTACCCTAAACTCGGAACCGGAACCTGTGGCGCGAGCCAATGTCCCGCACTAGGCCCTACAGCTTCTGCTGAACTGTCTGGCGCTTTGTAGCGGATGGGGGAATGGATCCCTATGATAGTCCCTTGAGGGTCCCGTATCGTAGTCCCCATAACCCATTCTCCCATTCCCTACGAAGAACAAGACAGTCTACTAAGAACCCTAAACGCCTATAGTATAACCCTTATAGTAACCCTTATAGTATCAGTTTGAAGGTACATGGCGGGTGAAGCCTACAAGCTGCGAACTCTTATAGAGGCCTCGAGGGCTGCGTGGGACCTACAGCTGCTGGAATTAGCAGCTGAAAGGTTTAGGGTTTTGGGTTTAGGGTCGAGGGCTGAAAGATTAGCTTTACTTACTTCAAGCTACCATAAAAACCTGCCTATCATAAGCTCGTATTCTAGACCTTATTCTAGCGTTCATACGGATATCATGTAGAACGGGCTCTGCGCATGATCTCACTTGAATCTCCATTCCGAAGAGTTGGAGCCGGAAGAGACCGAAAGTCTGCAACCCAAAGCCCACACGATCCTACGGCCCAGATGGATCCAGGATTGAAGCTACATCTATCTTACTCCACATGAATTCTCAAGCTCGAGCATTTCAGATTTTTGGGTTTTGTTCTTTAAGCTGGAGTTTAGGGCTTGCTTTGCAGTTGATGATTTCTGGTCCAGGGCTTTCTTTTCGGGTTGCGGCCAGGATCGAGGGTCGGCATGACGGCACTACAAGTACCCTAAACCCTGAATCCAACTTTCTTGTATTATGTTGGGTTTTAAAGGTAACTCCAGAAAGTTGGAATATGGTTTCAGGGTAGGATACCCTATAATTTACCATAAACTGTTTAGGATAATCATATTCCAACTTTCTGGCTTTTACTGTACTGGGGTTTTAAAGTCTTTGCGCTAGGGTTTGCTGGTCTGGTCTCTGGAGCCCTCCAAACTTAATCAAGCTTGACTAGGACCTAGAGTAGGCCCTTATGCCCTTTTTTTAGGGTTCAGGTTCCCTTATAAGCCCCTTTAAGCCAAAAAGGGCGCCCTTTTTATTCCTAGGTTACTCTTGGGTCTAGTTGAACTCGAAGCCCTGAATTCCAGCGATGTATGAACCCTGTGTCTCAAGCCTGTAGCACCAACCCCCAAGTCTTGCTTGGAGGTTCATGGGTAGTTATAAATGGGGTTATAAGTCCCTAATATAGTATAGGTTAAAGCCCAAGTCATCCTACTTATAACCCGACTTATCACTACCCATAAACCTCCAAGTACACCGTATCAGCAGGTTCCGGCCTACCCTCACGTGCAGAGTCCACAGGCCCAGCTTTGGCCGGCTTTTGTTTGCTTGGCCTCTGCAAGAGGGGCCTTAAGATAGGGGCCTTCATAATTGGAATCGGGTGGGGGTATATGATACTTAGTAAATAGTAAGGAACCACCAAAATAGCAGAGGTAATCATTTAGGCCCATCTCGTATCAGCCTTTAGCATGTAGTTAGTGTTCAGGCTTTGGGGTTCTGGGGTTCGGGGCTTAGGGTCGAGGGTACCCGGAAGCTGCTCTAATCATCCCTGATTTCAAGACCGAAGCCTCGCATGCAGAGCGGCATTGAAGCGCAAACCAACCGAGTCATTTTCAGGCCGGGGACTCCATCTAACTGAAGCATCCTATAGTATATCCTTATGGTAGCCCTTATAGCAACCCTAAACCATAAGCCCTTATAGTAACCCTAAACCCTAAACCCTAAGCCCTTATAGTAACCCTATAGACCCCTTTAAAGGAACCTTAAGGAACCCTATTCTAATCGACCCCTGATCCCGACAAATCTCTGCCCAAAGAAGAAGAGGGCCCTTTCTGAGCGGAATCTCACAAGCTGCAACCCCCAGATTGGTCGCCCTTCCGTACCCACTTGCCTTTAACTCAGCATCCCGCCAGTTATGGTGGTTCGAGTGGGGCTTCAACCAGCCGCTCGTGCTGACGAAGTTCTTCCACCTGAAGCCTCAACCTCCCAAGCGCCAAAGCCCCGAAGCCCTCAAGCCAGCCCAAACCCTCAACTATACCCCAAACCCTACCTAGACCCCCCAACTACCCTCTAATATACCCCAAATACCCACTATTAAGGGCCATAAGGGCTCCATTAAAGGGCCATGGGGGGGGTCCTGGTATTCCCTAAACCCTAAACCCCAAATCCCAAACCTAAGCCCTAGAGAGGGGACCTCCAACCCTAAGCGGCTTGCGTAAGGAGCTCAGCGTTGTCAGGTTAGGGTTTAGGGGTTTAGGGTTTAGCGTTTAGGGTTTAGGGGTTTAGGGTTTAGGGTTTAGGGTTTAGGGGTTTAGGGTTTAGGGTTTAGGGTTTAGGGGTTAGGGTTTAGGGTGCGTCGCCTGGGCTTTTACTACGCCAAAAGCTTCATGTAGCCATACAGTATATACTTCTACCCTAAAGTATCCATATTTGAACCCCTATAAGGCCTATATAAGTATATGGGTACATGGAGCCTTAGGGCACGCCAGCGGGGGACTTAAAGAAGTACGTGTTTAGATTTCCATGGAGGCGTGACGTTGGCTGCCCTACGGCATCTGGTGCTCTTTCCTGGCTTTGAGTCAAGTGCCGAACCAAGCCCCAACTACACCCCAACTCGTAGACTTAAGTCATTAACCTAACATCTCAAGAACCGATGCATCAACACCGGTAAGGGCCCCTCCAACCCAAAACTAGGAACACCTATAGCGCCTGTACGTGCTCGGAAAGCTTCAAAGCCCACAGGAAAACCGAAAAGAGACCCTTATACAACCCATGTTGAAGCCTAAACCGAACCCCGCCACTTAACGCCAAGACCGCAAACGCCTCCTGCCCATACTAAGCCACAAAAGCTCTAAATTCCGAACACCACCCCCAAGTCGCCTGAACCATCCTGAAACCCCCCAAATCCCTCCATTAATCAACACCCCGAACCCGAAACCCTAAACCCCCCAAGCCCCCTGAACCCCAAACTCCAAAGCCCCGATTGAAACCCCTATTTCCCTAAACCCTAACCCCAAAAAACCCTATATAAACCCCCTATTTCTCTAAACCCTAAACCCTAAAACACCTACATAAATCCCCTATTTCCCTAAACCCTCACAACCCAAGACCATCCTAAGCCCTAGACCCCAAACCCATTCAAAACCCACGGCGCCTCGAGCCGAGGACCGGCACAGAGCCGAAGCCCGTGGCCTCGGCTACGCCCGCCAAAACCATCCGAGTGGCAGCCCCGGGGTGAGGGTTTAGGGTTTGTAGGGCTTGAGGTTAGGGTTTAGGGATTGGGTTCAGGGTTTGGGGCTTTGGTTTAGGGTTTTGGGGATTGGGGTTTAGGGTTTAGGGCTGTGTTTTAGGGTTTATTAGCTTAGGGTGTGGAGTCAAGAGGGTTAGTTTAGGGTGCAGAGGGCTCAGGGTTTTGGGCTCAGGGTGTAGAGCTTGAGGTGCAGGGTTTAGGCTTTAGGCATTGCTTTTGAGATCCCCACATACGCATACTACATGCTGCGCCCAAACCGTAGTGTGAGGGGTGGAGAGTCGAAGGTTCAGAGCTTGCCATAGTGAGGTGAACCACGTGATGTTTCCGTTTAGCTCCTATTGAAGCATACAGTAGTAGAATTACAACGAAACCGTAGTCTGTAGAGTTTACGGTTCAGGGCTTGCCATAGCCTGAACTTTAACATGTTTTCTACCCATATAATATAAGCGTACTAATTATACTACATCATACCACCTGGGGGAGGGTTTAATGTCTAGGGCTTGCCACAGCGATCTGGACCGAATAATGTTTCCTGTTTGAAAACGCTCGCTTTTAAAATGCACTTCATCAAAAAGGCGACCCAAACCAACAGTCAACTTATCGCTGGGGCACCCGTCCCATCCCGTGGTTTTTGGGGACAGTTATCAGGAACAACTCTGAAGGGCGAGACATGGCTGTATTCAAAGACCCCAGTTGGTAGTTGCAGCACAGACACCCCCTGGCCGCACTGTGGACTTCTGACTTTCACAGGCAGTTTCAGCAACTTCAGGGGTACTTAGAAATGTTCTAATCTCGAAGCAATGGCCATATCTCCGAGCTTCTGTTCTCTACCGCAGGGATGTGGTGGACCATTCCTGCAGATTCGGTTCGGTGTTGCGTGGACGAAAGGACGAGCTCTGGCTTGGAAACTCCGAGGAAGGGAGGGCGGCTGCTGCCTCCTTGCTGCCAGTGCCGTACTTCTTGGGAGACGCAGAGCCTTGAGGTCGAGGATCTCGGTGGTCCTTGGACGCAAGGCGCAGGAGTGGACCGAGCTTCTCGTGGACGGAGATTCGCATTCACGGGATGATATTTCTTGGGCTTTGCAGAACCTGCGCTCACGTGGCCAGCCGGTGAAGACGACGATTTTCGCCGCACCGGCCCGGCTTCAGAATGGCAAGTGGTATGATTTCGTGCGAGAGCAAGGGCTGCGGTTCCATGGTGTGCAGAGGGCCACGGGTTACAAGGATCCCAACGACGAAGCGATCGTCGACTGCATGAAGAAGCTGGTCATGCTTGCTGGTGTGAGCCGAATAGCTCTGCTAACATCAGACTCTGACTTTCTGCGAGGCGCACAGCATGTTTGCGAGGCTGGCGGGAAAGTCGTGGTGCTGGTGCCCGAATCCCAGACGGGCACACGGAAGACTTACGCCGACGCGGGCCTCGAAGTCGTTCCCATCGTCCGAGCTGGAGCCAGGCAGTGTCCAAGAGTGACTAGGATGCCCAGTAGCACCCTTATTCCCTTTTTGTAGTCCTAGGTTCCTTATAAAGTTACCCAATACCAAAAAGAGAGGCCTTTTTATTCTTAGGTTACTGGGTATCCTAGGTGAAGGCCTATCTTCATTCCGATGGCACGGGATCCCTGGAACGGTGCGAGCCGGTCCAGCCCCCATTTGTTCGAGGGGAAGTGGCCAAGCTGCATACCTTGCTGGAGCAGCTGGGTCTCTGGCAAGGGCCAGATTCAAAACTCTCCACCTGCATTGCCAAGTGCTGGTTCGCCAACTCCCTCGGCACCCTCACCCTCTTCCCCTTTCATTGTGCTATCTCGGAGCTCCACCAAGCACTTTCCGCAGAGACGGGCGACTGCAGAGGAATCTCCTCCCCTCCACTCGCCTTCTTCTTCCCGATCGGCAGCGGCACGCCGACGGCGAAGCAAAAGACTACCTTTGGTGGAAGTCGGGCGGCGAGCATTTTTCAGGGAGGTGGGTGGTTGTCAAAATTAGTGTCCCTTTTGGGGTCTTTATTACAATACGGCGGCACCTATTATTTAGGGTACCCAAAAAGCGCCCTTAATTTTGACAACCACCCAGGTGGCCCCTTCATGCTGCATGATTCGGACTCTTTGCCTTCGAGGCTCCTGAGGAGATTGGGCTACTTCGACGACCACCTGAATGCAGACCTCCGGGAGGCCATGCTGGTTTCTCTGCCATAGTTTTTGCAACATTGTTCGTGTTATGGATACTTTAGCGAAAGAAGGAATAGGAATTCTCGCTTTTTAACATTATCCCAACCCTAAACCCTAAACCCCTGACCCTTAAACCCCTAAGCCCCTAAACCGTAAACCCCTAAACCCCTAAACCCTAAACCCGAAGCCATGGACCAGGTTTTTGCAAACATGCAGGGCAACAAGCGGCTCCTGAGGGAGGCTCGGTCTCTTCCGGACCCTGAGGACCTTTGCACGACAAGTTCTACGGCGGATGATATAAATCCTGCATTACCGTAAGGACCCTAAACTATGGGAATTATGGTATATTCATCATCAACCCTAGCAAATGGAGGCTGTAGCATTAAAGCGGCCCTTAATAAAAAATAGAGCTTTGAGGGCTTCCTTATGATATAACTATAGCATTATAAAGCCCCAATATTAGAGGTTGCGGTTCTCTGAACAAGGCTCGTAGATACGGAGTCCCAAAGCCAGCTACTTACTTCAAACTCTAAACCCTAAACGTGCCTGGACAATGAAACCGGTGCCCTCAATCGTGGTTTGGGCTTCCGATCAGGACGGCATCGGAGAACTCTCGGGCTTGCTACGGCAGGCCTTTGTCTCGAATCTGGGCAGTTGTTAAGCAGCATACCCTATCCGGCAAGCATGATAGATAACAGCGCCGCACTATGGCCATTTTACTTGAGTTCCGCGCAAACGCGATGACACCCCTGCAGCATCCTCCGTCTGGTAACTTCGGCTGTACATGCTATTAACGGAAATCCCAGGAACGCTTGCTCTGGGCACTGGCAACTGCCGCCGAAGGATGTGGACGTGGGGTTGTCGAAAGTCACACAAGTTGAGCGCGCGGAGTCTCTATAGGTCTGTAGGGTGTATATAGCTGCGCTTAGCCCTAAACTTTAAAGCCGAGATCAGAAGGAGTAGCTCAAAGCAACCGCACAGGCAAGAGGGATGCTGGTGAGGAAGTGCTACCTGGAGAGCCCCCATCAAAGCGAGTCCGACGTCCTCGAAACTGGGTCCTTTTAGGATTTTTTGTTTTTGTTCATATAAAGCCCAAGAGAATAGTTAAAATAGTATTTTTATTATGGTTCTAACGGGGGTATAGGCATGGGTATAGAGTTTAGGGGTTAGGGTTTAGGTTTTAGGGGACTGTGGGAGTATGGGAGGTTGAAGATATAGGGGACCCTGGCATGCAGGATCATTAAACCAGGACCCCAAAAAAAGCGAAACTCCCATTGAGTTTCGAGAGCATCACGAGGAAAGTCTTTCTTTCTTACGTAGCCCGTCCCATACTGCTTTTGAATGCAAGCTCCTTGAAAGAACGAAGGAAGCCATGCAACAGTACTCGCGGCGCCATGGGCTGCCCAAGATGAAGACCTACCTGGGGAATGTGTGGCAGCTCCTCCGGAACAAGAACAGTCGAGATCCATCCCGCAGGGAGTCGTTTCTCCTCGGACTCGGTCGTTAAGGAGACGAGGCAGAGAAGCCACTTGTGCTACGTGACTCCGACAAGCTGACAGTCATTGTCCGAAGAATCGACGAGATTGCAGGGGGTGGTCGGGAATACCTATGTGGGAGTGGGTCCTGGGGAGTCTGCAGGTGCAGCTCCCGCTTCGGGTAGAGGTCGCTGCACTGTCGCAAGGCCTGGGGCCAGTCTCTCCACGGCTTTGTTGTCGTCTCTGTGTCTATACGGGATCTTAAAGACAATGCAGAGGACGACGGAGGGCAGGACGAAGAGGACGGTGTCTGGCGCCCACTTTCAGGATTGAGACTGGCACGAGCTTTTGCAGCTTGGCAAAGATCCGTGAAATGGATGCATCGCAGCTTGGAGGATCATGGGACTTAGTAAGTAAGGCTGTAAGTACCTTAATTGAGGTTATAAGTAGTTATAAGTAGAGTTACCTTAATTATAACCCTAGTTACTAAGTCCCATGATCCTTTAAGAGGGACCGAGGCACCGGCAACGCAACCAAGACTGAGCCGGGTACAACTCGTACGTATTGGAGTTCATGCTGGAGTTTGATTGCATGTCCTACAACAAGCGTGCCTGCTGCGAGAGACAGGAATCGGCTGGACGCCACCTGGATTCCAAGATCTGACCGGCAATCCTTTCCCGTGCGATCACCGGACATTGGCAAACAACGTGCAGAGGACACGGCGGAATCTCCACTGGACATGCAGCTCTACACTCGTCGCCATGGCCTGCCAGTCAGGCAATCCTACCTGGAATACGCATGGCAGATTACGGAGCAGGTGAACGCAGCTGATCCAAACCACGGGGAAGTTGCAGGTGTTCTCCGATGTTTTAGCGATTTTTAAGCCCTGCCGTACGTGATTGAAGAAATCCTTCACAGTGAGGAGGGCAGCTGAATGAAGGCGCGCCGCCCGTGTTGGTTTTGCTTGTGTTGTCCGGTATCCAGCAGAATTCCTGCTTCACCCTTCCGAACAGTTCTCCGCAAACTTGTCCTCGATGCTCAGACAGTGTATGAAGTGTTGGGATTTAGAGGTTTGGATTTAGGAGAATGCTTCCAAAGCTTTAGATTGGAAGGCCATTGATTTAGGGACCCTTCGAAGCAAATTTCTTTGAAAGACTGTCTTGCCAGTGTTGTGTTCTTTCATTGCGGGAAAGCACTCTGCGAGACCAGAAACGCAAGAACTTCATTCATAGGATCCACACGTTTCCGAGGCTGCGCCAAAGTATCCTAAACTCCAATGCTTAAGGGTCTTGCCACCTTGTCCCGTCGTTTGAAGCTGGAGAAAGCATGTGGGGTTTAAGACGATGAAACTGAAAGTCCTAGATCCAAAGGCCCCTCCGAAAGTCTCCGGAAGCCTAGAGTATTGGTAGGGGTTTCGCTTTCAGGGGTTAGGAAGCGGGCTTCGTGGTGGCATGTTAGACAAGGGCGCGAAGATTTTATTGCTAGTTGTTTGAAGCTGAAGGTCTTCACTTAGGAGTACTTAGAAGTAATTTTTAATTTTTGGTTATCATAAGCCCTAAGAAACAGCTGAATGGATAATTTTTGCTAGGGTTCTAAGTTCAGTATAGTTCAGGCCTTCCGGGTTCCGTTGGTCGCAGCGTTTCGAGACATGAGGCTCTGAGAAATGGGCGCGTGGAGTCCACTGACATCGTCCGGGGCAAGAACACCACCATCTGGTCGGGGCGCCTCAGAAGGTTGTGGCTCTGACTCACAGCAGTCCCTAAACCCCGAAACCCTGAAACCCTGCACCGCAAGCCCCGAGGTTCAATCCCTAAACCCTAAACCCAAACCCCAAAACCCTAAACCCTAAACCTAAACCCAAAACCCTAAACCCTAAACCCAAACCCAAAACCCTATCCCCTAAGCCCTGACTTCTGTCGCTTTACAGGCCCAAGGCCTGAACTCCAGACTCCCATGGGACTCGATCCCAGACCGAGGAACCTCAAATCAGTTTCGACTCCCATACTCGGAGGATCATGGGCCAGAGTATGTAAGGTTATCAGTTCCACAAATTAGGGTTTAAGTAGAGTTACCCTAATTTTAACGCTACGCCGCCCGCCTCGGCTGTGTAGCGGCAGGGCGAGGGGGCAGTCGATGTTTTTTTATGCTAGGGCGGCCTGTCAAACCCCAACCTTTACACGGTTGTTGATACGAAGTGCGAGGAGAATGGGTAGGGGGGGAGGGGGGGGAGGGGGGGGGGGGGGGAGGGGGGGGGAGGGGGCGAGGGGAGGGGGCCTGGGAGGGGGGGGAGGCCGACAAATCAGGTAAAATGAGGGGAAGCCGGGCAAGGGGGTGGCAAACGAACGCAAAAAACGGGTGTCTCCAAACATTTCGACTGCAGGGAGGAGGATTAGGTGGAGGGTACCTGAGGTAACCCCCAAGACGCCTGGGCCTCTGGCCTCGGCGGATTTTTCCCCTAGTTGCTAAGTCCCATGGTCCTATTTAAGTATTCCTGTAGCCACATCCTTGTGTAACCTGCATTCTGTTAACCACCGCCAGCAGCAGCAACAGTAACGGCAACAGGAACAGCAAGAGCACCAGCAACAGCAGCAGCAGCAGCAGGAGGAGGAGGAGCAGGAGGAGCAGCAGAGGGAGCAGCAGCAACGGCAACGGCAAGGCCAACCGCAAACCGCCACAATCACAACCGTCCCAAAAACATCAGCAGCAACAAACCTTGAAAAACCAAACGAGGCAGAACACCACTAAACCCTAAACTTACCCTCAACCCAAACCCT
Source organism: Symbiodinium sp. CCMP2592 (assembly GCA_905221615.1). Taxonomy (NCBI): domain Eukaryota; class Dinophyceae; order Suessiales; family Symbiodiniaceae; genus Symbiodinium; species Symbiodinium sp. CCMP2592. Next base: position 1,034,405 of record CAJNDT010000302.1, on the reverse strand, counting down.
AAACTTACCCTCAACCCAATCACGGACACTATTTGGCGCTCAGAGCCACCACCCTCGGAGGCTTTACGTGGAGTTGGTGACTCGAGTCGAGCCCGACGGCACTTTGGAGGCCGCATCTTCCAATGTGTTTTTGTAGTGTTCAGGGTTTACCAGGACCCCCCAAGGGCCCTTTAATAGAGTCCTTATGACCCTTAATAGTGGGTATTTGGGGTATATTAGAGGGCACTTGGGGGGTCTTGGTAGGGTTTGAGGTTTAGGGTTTAGGGTTGGGGTTTATTTAGGGTTGAGGGTTGGGGATTTGCGTAGTGTTCGTCAGGGCGTTTATGACTTTGCAGGGTTATGGTGCTTTTGTAGGGGCTTGGGGTTTGGATGCTCGCGATGTTTATGGGTTCATAGGGAGTTTCGGGTTATGGGCAGGCTGCACTTATGGTTCTGCAGGATTTTCTTGCGTGGCTCTCGGTTTAGGGTTCAGGACAAATCGTGAAACTGCCGACCTCTTCTCACCTTGTCCAGTTGTTTGCTTTGTTGGGTTGTGGTTTCTGTTGTAGGGATCTTCAAAGGTTACATATTTGGCGTACGCAAACCGACCAATGGGGACGGAATTTTAATATCCCTTCATCCCAGGCCTTCGCAGGGGAAAGCTCATGAAAAGCTTTGAGCTGTCAGGCTGAGCCCCAAAGCCGAGACAACTTTGTCCAACAAGTCGTTTAGTGTGGAGCACATCGTTGCTTTCCTCGTTCAACTTCAGGAACCTGAACCCCAAACCCCAAACCCCTGAACCATTATTCCGCACCCATAAATAGTGCGATGCCCTGAGTTCCCTTACCTCGACCCCAACGATCACTGCTCAAGCCTGTATTTACCACCCTAGGTTCCCCAATAGGTCTCGTGATTTCTACCGAAATCTCGGAAAAAGCGCACCGGCGCACCCTTCTGACTCAGGTGCTATTGAGGAACCTAGGACTAATCTAACCCTTCAAACCCTTAGCACCGGGGCGCTCAACCCGCAGCTACAAGGGTTTCTTGTTTCGGCTCTTGTTGGGGACTCGGGGACGCACAAAGAACATAAGCATAAGCGTCTTGCACGGATATCCTTACCTTACTGGGCTTCATTATAAAGAAAGTTTGTATGAGATATCCCTATCCTGGTTCTAATCTTTGCTTATGTGCTTTCTTGGAGCCCTATCTTGGGGCTTTAGATGCATCCTGCTCCTAAAAGGTCGTCTTTCCGTACCAGCAGATGGAAATCTTCAGCTATCCGGCAGGGAGCCCCTGTTTTGTGTGGGTCGGTTTAGGGTTTGGGGCCTTGATGTGATCCGAAACCCTGAACCTATAGGTTTAGGGTTACAATTTAGGTCCCAGAGGGTCCATATGCGCTACTATTATGGAATCAGCTTCCCAAAACCATAATAGGGAAGGTCTTTTGGGACCTCAGTCCATAATAGTAGTGTATATGGACCCTCTAGGGGTTGTAGTGTCCTACAGTACGAGACACCCCACTTCGTCATGCTCTTCCTCTGTTGTCGTACTGTATTTTTTCTCGAAAGTACGGACGCACTCGTGTTGCAACATCCGCGCTGTTGCGGAGGCGATGATCAGCTGCCGTTGTGCAAGTGTTCGACTGTCCTGTCACCGGGGGCTTGCATTTTACTGTCTGGTGCTTAGTATGGAATGGGGGAATGGATCCCGGTGGTCCCAAAATTAATAATTCCCAAAAGAAGTCCGCATAACCCATTCCCCCATTCCATACGAAGAACCAGACAGTTTATGGCCTGACTGGCCCGAGGCTCGTCAGGCCCTAGCAGAGTGAAGGTTCGAAGATCCGCAGCAAACAAGAGCCGAAGTCAGCGCAGGTAGGTCGGAATCGAAGCCATGTCGTTTTAGAGGTTGTGGCATGGTTGAGGCCCATGATGTAGAGCAAACTACAAATGGTTCATGTCCTCGACGTAAACGCTCCAAGCCCAACAACAGATTGTTGCTCCAACCTTACCAGCGAAAGTTGGATTCGGCTTCCATGCAAATTCCAAACGGTTTCATCTTTTCCTAAGCCCAAACCTTGAAGCCAAAACGCTTTCCGTCTTGAGGATTCAACATAAATGCTAAATGCCTGAGCTTCAGGGTAGGGTGAAATTGTGTTAGCCTTCCTATGCCCGAGGACTTCAATGAAGATACGCGGTACCTCACAGTGCGCACGGCCACCGCGCTGCCCTGAGACTCGGGGCTTTTGGGGTTTTGGGCTTTGGGATGTTTTTGGCTTCTAGCTTCTTGATGAGTTTAAGTTTAAGCCTAAAGCTCTAGGCCTTAAGCCCTATAATGTTTCTTGAAGGTGGCGGTGCTAGCATGTGGGCCAAGCGACCTTCGTAGCCCTAACTCACGACAACAGCTAGCTTCAACCACTAAGGTTAGTTTACTAGGTAGACCTTTGGGACATTTTGTATTTTCCCTTATTGGGCTTAATAGGACCCTATTTACGAAAATTTTTCAGAGGTTTTAAAGGGCCAATCTAGTTTAAATCACACGAGATCAGGAAATTTAAGCTCTGCTCTTCCTGTAGAGTATCCTTCTAGATGTTTGAGGGAAAGACAAGAGGGCAAAGCCGTGCAACACCCCCAACTCCGCAGACCCTGATGGTACCAGCAGCCCAAACAGCAAGGATCCCAAAAGCCCCAAATAGCCCCAATGCCCAGACCCTCTTCCCTAAACCCTTAAACCCGCCACAGCGTCTTAATTAGGAATTTGTTTTACCGATAGTCCGTTGTAGGGATCCTTGCGTGCATCTCGCCCGGATCGTCCGCAGTGACTGCTTGCATAAACCCTTAAACCCCTAAACACTTCTCTTGGAAATCCTCGTACTGCTCAACAGGAGCTCGGATCTCTTGCCGCCCCCCGTGACCTTCGCTGCAGGCATCGTAGACGTGGGACAAGTCTTGTATATGAGAGTGCTTTACAGGGCTGTTGCAGGTTTTGCATGGCTTTATAGAGTATTTCGAAGGGGACATAAATAGGTGGGCACATACATACCTACTACTATCTTTTAGTTAATATAGGGGCCTTCATGTTTATGGGGCCTGAATAATTACCTATACTATTTTGGGGGGTTTCTTATAGTACAGTATTCATATGCACCGGACCCAAACCGTGTTTTAATCATTACGGGGTTGTGCGTGGATCCCGGCCCATTTTTCATGCCCATCCCGACGCCGAGCGGCATTGCCGGCTTTCAGGTCGAAACCGCAGGAGGGCAAGCTGGGAGTTTCAAGCACCAAGGGACCCTGACACAGACTTCAAGATGATAAAGTCGTAAAGTGACCTCTAAGGCTTTAAATTCAGAGCCACCCCCGGCCAGGCTTCAAGAACGATCAAAGCAGAAAGCCCTAAACCCTAAACCCTCAACCCCTAAACCCTAAACCCCTAAACCCTAAACCCCTAAACCCTCAACCCCTAAAGCCCTAAACCTTAAACCCCTAAACCCTGAACCCCTAAGCCCGCATCTTTGCTCTGCTGGTAGGTGGATCTGGTTCATCGGGGCTCTCGAGAAGGTGAGCTTGACTTGTGTTGGCTTTGGTAGGGTTCCTATAAGGGTTCCTTTAAAGGGCTCTATAGGGGTTTTATAGGGTTTAAAGGGTATATATAGGGGTCCAAGTACCCAAATAGTACGTTAAGGTTCCAAAGCACCCAATAATTAAGTACTCGGGTTCAGGATAGTAGTTACTTAGGTCACCATTTTATACAAGTATATGATAACTAGGTACTGGGAACCTTGTGGTAAGGCTTCGATTCAAAGTCTCCAGCTTGTAAGACTCAGGTTTGGGGCTTTAAGGTTTTGGGTTTTGGAGGCACCTTGCTGTGTCCGGGTGAGCAACGACAAGCTGTTGCTTATGACGACAGTTACGATGAAGGCGATTGCATTGGGCTGATTGCGTATGAGCAGATCCACAGATGTTTTGCATGCAGTTCGGCTCGGTTTTGTGCACACTTTTCCCTGAAAATGGCCCCTCCTCACACACTCGGAAGATCATACGGCCACAGCATGTCATTGGGGTTGGGTTTCATCCTTCATAACAGGTATTGGGGGCCACCGGCACAGATGGTCTCTTGCGGATCAGGTTTCTTGCATCCGATCCTCTTAACCCCAGAATCCTAGACCCTACAGGTCACCAAGCCCGAAAAAGTAAGGGTTTGTAGGATGCAGCCGTTGAGGCGTTTGGCTGTAAAGGTTTTTTTTTGGTCGCGGCTAAGCCTCCAACGTAACAACACACCCAAAGCCAAACACCCAATCCCGTCCTTCTCTGATCCTCGAACCCCTAAACCCTAACCCTAAACTCCAGATTACATGTGCCCCCGGCAAACTGTAAACCATTAGACCTTAGACCCTGTCCTCCAAATTCCTTGATTGCCCATGACCCGATGAATCTCGTAAAATCCAAGCTATCCCCAAGGTTTTCAATATTTGCCCTTAAACCCGAAGCCCTAAACTCACTTTAAAGCCCTAAAGCGCTTACCCTCAACCCTAAACCCTGAACCCCTAAACCCCTAAACCCCTAAACCCTAAACCCTAAACCCTAAACCCTAAACCCTAAACCCCTAAACCCTAAACCCCCAAAACCCCTAAACCCTAAACCCTAAACCCTAAACCCTAAACCCTAAACCCCTAAACCCCTAAACCCCTAAACCCCTAAACCCTAAACCCCTAAACTCTCCAGATCGGCGACTACCTCGGCACGCCGCTTGGCGAAGTTCGCCTCGAGTTCCGCGCCAACTCTTCGGGCCCGGGCCTTGGCTTAGGTTATAGGATCCTTAAGGGAGGGTGGTTCAAGGGGGGAGGGTATAAGGAATCCTTACTGTAAGGGAACCTTAGGGAGTACTAGGGAGAATTAGGGATCACTAGGCTATATACCCCCCTTGGACCCCCCTCCCTTAAGGATACTACAATTAGGTCATAGGAGGCCAAGGGTTCCTCTAAGGATCCTTCAAGGGATCTATAGGGTTTTAGGGTTTAGGGTTTAGGGCTTAGGGGAGGATCCAAAAAGTAGATTCCTTAAGGGGTGTTCCTATAAAGTACCCTTAGTCTTATGGTCCTTAATAGAATAGTGGGTATTTGGGGTATATTTCAAGGCCTCGAAAAGTAGGATGAAGGTAGGTGGCGTAATAATCCCCCAATTGGGTGGTTGTCATCATTATGGTCCCTTTTTTGGGTACCCTGAATATTAGGTGCTGTGCTATATTAGGGACCCAAAAGGGACCATAATCTTGACAACCACCCAAATAAGAGTCCTCATATAAGGGATCCTTCATCCTACCTACCTTCATCCCGCCTTTTGGGGCCTACAGGTTTTCGGGCCCTTTGCAGTAGGTTCAAAGGGGAAAAAGAGGGACCCTTAATGGGAACCCCTGCCCTATGATGGGCTATATAATGGGTATATAATTGCTATAATAAGGGTATATATCTAGGGGTCCTTACTACGGGTCCCTCCTTCAACCGTTGGATAGGTGCAGAGTGCTTCCTGTGCCCAGACTCTGACTCCCTACGGCTTTAGGCTTTGGCTTACTTTCCAAGCCTTTGTCGTGGCTGCCATAGAAATATTGTATGGACTTAATAGTATGCTTTTGATTTGTTTGGTTATCCGTCTTACCTCCTTTTTTTAAAGTGCTTTGGGAGCCAGTTTCAGAGTGGAGCTTTGCAGTTTGCGTTTTGTTTGATTTCGTTGGGGATGTGTACTGTGTAGTCAAGTTTTTCGGGGCTTGAGGTTCGTGGTTACAGGTCACAGGGATTACGTAGTTCCCAGGGACTCCAATATCCCGTAATTAAGGGATATACCTTAGAACTTAAATCATATTAGGGATCCTACTATAATTTAAGGTATACTCCTTAATTGAGGGATACTGGAGTCTTTGGGTTTAGGGTTCAGGACGTTTGGGGCTCAGGGTTTTTGAGCTTGTGGCGGCCCGAAGTTTTGGATCCTGAATGCAAGGACCCCAAAAGACCCCTTCAATGGGGGCCTCAATAGTCTAACATCGAGACTTGTTGTGAATGCTAAACCCTAAAGAACCTGAAACCACTAAAGCCCTAGACTCTAAACTTCGTGTGCAGGTAGGGACAGGCAGGTGAGGTGGCGGCTCAAGAATCGCGGTTAGTGGCCGTACACCCGTAAGCCTTTGGGACGACCCTGGGAAGCTTCAAGACATGAATGCAAATCTTTCCGCACAGCCCAGATTTCACAACCCTAAAGCTTAGAGAGAGGACTATTGTGGCGTGGGAAGACAAGCACAAGATAAGCATAGTTTACTTCTTCGCTGCTACCTGTGATGCAGCAGAACAAGCATGCTGTACTTCGAGCGAAACTGCTTATCTATACACGCCACAACAGTCCATTCTGCAAGCTTAACCGCACGAGACACTTGCTGAAGAACGTGCAACTAGTTAGTATGGAAAAAAGCCATCGCACTATCCTCAAGTGTCCTGAATGCGGCGGATCAAAGAGAGGCCGCCGAAATTCAGAAAACCACAAACCTAGCACCGAGAAAAAATCTGAGAGTCCTTTCAGGTTTCAACCCGGGGCTCTACATCTTTGAATTCAATGGGACGAATCCTATTCGTGCCGCGGTGCTCGCTGGCTCGCTTCACTTCGGCGGCATTGGGGGCCACCGAAACAGAAGCTTCCTAAGTTCGGGCTGAGGGCTTAGGGTTAGGGTTTAGGGCGTGGGACTTAGGGCTTAGGGTTTAGGGTTCAGGGCTTAGGGCTTGGGGTTTAGGGTTTAAGGGTTTAAGGCGTAGGGTTTAGGGTTTAGGGCTCTTAGCATCTTACATCTTTGGGCTTTGAGTGCAGAAGGGCCCCCTGAACCCGAAGCTCTAAGCCCTGAATGCTTCCTCCCTGGGCCGGGCCCGCCCGAACTCCTTGACTGCGCTGTCGAAAGCCCTATCTTTTGCGGATCCGGAGGTTCGGATCGAAGAGATGAGAAGAGTTGGTATTGAATTTAGGTTTTCGGCGAAATGGAATCCATGGTCTTGTTGTTTTGTTGAAGAGGGGGGGCGTTGATGGATGTTTCGTCTGGTTTTGGGTTGCCTGCTGCACACTTCGGACACGAACGAGACCCTGGTGCAGAGCTCGCCTGATCCAGTCCGGAAGTTCCTACTATAGGGGCCTTCAATATTTCCTTTCTATTTTGGGGGGGGGTTCCTTTTTCTAATTACAGTATAATTATGGGCCCCAAAACCCTGTTTTGATGATTAAGGCCCCTATAACCTATATATTCAGCTCATGCACCTCTGATGTCTTGAACCCTTACACGCCGAGCCCTCCGAAGCCAGGCGAACCCGCCAGTGCCGACGTCACCCTGCAAATACAAGGCCCCTGGGATCCAAGCTACCCATCATCTGTGTGGTTCTCAGTATCAGCAGGGAATGGGGTTCCTTTAGGGGTTCCTTTAAGGGTTACTATAAGGGTTGTACTATAGGGGTTTAGGGTTCTTAGTAGACTGTCTGGTTCTTAGCAGGGAGTGGGGGAATGGGTTATGGGGACTATTATTGGTGATTATATAGGGACTACTATAGGGATCCATTCCGCCACTCCCTACTAAGCACCAGACAGTCATTAATCATCACAGCAACAAGGGAGAAAGCCACTACGAGTGCTCGTCTAGTGTCCTCGTTGTTCAAAGGTAGTGGTATGAGCAGTAGCAGTATATAGCAGCGGTAGCAGCCCTAAGCGCTAGCAGACATGTGTTGTTTCGCTCAAAAGAGGCGAGTTTTTGTGGAGGCAGTCGAGTGCCCAGGTGAAGCGCCAAGTATCAAGCCTGGGTCCATCTCGGATCGGCGAGTTTCAAGGGTTTTGATTTAGGGGTTAAGGGGTTCAGGGTTTAGGGTTTGGGGTTAGGGTCACGCAGCGGTGACACGTATGGCGGCATGAGGGCGAGATGGTGCGATTCTCAAGAACCTGCAGTACAGCAAAATAGATTCAAGTCTGTTGTACGTGCTGGTACTACACAGTGCTGAGTTCTGCCTTGAACTTTAAGACTCCTAACAACCTGAACCCTGATGCAGTGGCTTGAGGTTCAATCCAGTGCTGCCAAGATGATTCGTGTTCAGGGCTTCAGGTTTCTGCTTCGATTTTTGGGGCCTAGGGTTCTGACTTGGGCTGAGGGTTTAAGTTCAGGACGGTTCCTGAGTTGGTTTCGGTGTTTTGCCTGAATTGGGTCCGATAGCGTTGCTTCAGACGTCCGATCCCAGCGCATCGCCATTTTTAGCAAAGCTGACATCAGTCGATAGATGCCGGTCCGCACAGTAACGGTACTACCGGTACCAGTGAGACAAAATCGTTCTCAAACGAAGGCCACGGAATTTTTAATGATGGTGGGAATCTACATCCGCGGGAGATCGCCAAGAGCCTTTTTAAGCACAGACACTAGAAAGCACCACGAATGCCAACCTACTCGAAACCTGAAAGCCTAAAGCCCTTGAACCTCTATGTGGGTGGTTGTCAAAATTATGGTCCCTGTTTGGGTCCCTATCAGAATACGGCACCTATTATTTAGGGTACCCACAAAGGGGATCTTAATTTTTGACAACTACCCATGGTGGCCCCTGCAGCCCAACAGGGGTGCCTCACTTGGTACAGCAAGATGGAGCCCTACAATCCGGTCCTCTACAATCCGCTGGGGGCTCGGACAAGGGGTTCCTTATTCGGTTTAGGGTTTAGGGTTTAGGGGTTTAGGGTTTAGGGTTTAGGGTTTAGGGGTTTAGGGTTTAGGGTTTAGGTTTTATAATTACAGTATAGTGTGTCCCAAAACCCTATTCTAAATTTTAACTCACCCACATTAGATTTAGGCCAGTGTTGAAGTTTACAATTTGGGCTTACTTGGAGGATCATGGGACGCAGTAAGTATAAAGTAGTTAGAAGTAGAGTTACCCTAATTATAACCCTAGTACTAAGTCTCATGATCCATGATCCTTTAAGTGGGGGCTCGATGGAACTGCCGATTTCTGCGGATGAGATCTTCGGGAGGAGACATGCATGGCCACGAGGAAACCACAAGTAGAGAGTTATAGGGTGCATATGCGGACGTAAGGCTTGCGCAAAAGAAGGGCAGCTACCACCCTACAGCCCGAAAGCAAAGACCACAGAATCCTTGTATGGAGGTCATTCTATAGAAAGGGTGCTGCTGCCGGGTGCTTAGTGACACCTATACTGTAAGCCCTAAGCAGGAATCCCCACATCCCCCGGGTCAGACCGCTGCCCAATGTCGCAACTAATGCCTATCTCGGGTGGTTCTCCTGAAAGGAACTATATATCAAGCTTCATGGCTTGAATACAGGGGTATATGCATGCGGCGCCAACTTTACATCCACGTTGAGCCTTAACGCCCTAAGCTAGGCGCGCAAATACTGCATGCCATACTTTCTAGCGCTGTCTGAGATGATGTTTGCCGCTCCAGCAACTCAGGGGTGCCGGGTACTGGACCCACGAGAACCAGCCCTTGAACCAGTGGCAGACGCAGTATGACTACCGCTCCTCCGGCATCGTTTGAGGGAGGGAAGGTTTCACTAAACCCTAAACCCTAAACCCTATACCTCTCAATTAAGGCATATCCCTTAAATCATATTAGGGCTCTGTATTAGAATTTAAGGTATATTCCTAAATTAAGGGGTATTGGAGTCTCTGGGTTTCCCAAACCCTAAATTCCAAGGCCTTAGCCCGAAACTCAGGCAGTAAACCAGTTCTGCTGCCTCTAGGTTGCGACTTAAGTGTCATGGATTCGCATTTTGGCTTTCCTTTCGAGGTCTCTGGGTACAAAGGAAGTGGGGTTTTCGGGCTCTGGCTGCAAGAAGTTTTGGGCTCAGATCTCTCAGCCCGAAATGAGAGGCCGGACAAAGCTTAATACTAGAAGCCCCTCGCCCCGGTACCATTGTGGTCCCTGTATATTTATTATACTATCGTAAATCCCCGTACCCACGTATCATTGTCAAACCCCCTAAAGTAAAAGCCAGAAAGTTGGAATATGATTATCCGAAGCCCTTTGTGGTAAATTATAAGGTATCCTACCATTAATCCATATTCCAACTTTCTGGAGTTCTTAAACCCCTAGACCCTGGCCCTAAGGCCTGAAGCCCCCATCTTGCGCCGATGCCTGCACAGGAACCACGATCCCCACCCACCAGATCGCCAATCCAATGAAGATCGCCTCAGTGGCAACTTGGCGCGAAAGCTTTGATGATAAGATTTTCAGTTTGGCTTTAGAGGGTCTGAATCCCTTCGAGAAGGAAGAAGTTCGAAAACAGGGTCTGCGTGACGTCCTGCCTCGCACCCTTATCGCTCAAGTTGGATTGGGATTGGCAGGTGTAGGTCTCAGGGCCCACGGAACCGCTCATGAAACCTTTTCGACCCTTACAACACCGCCCGGAGCCCTTGCTAAATTCTTAATCATAATACCGTATAAAGTCCTTACAAACCGAAAACAAAATCTGTATAAGACTCCTCAAACAGCCGCCATTCTTTTAGGATGTCAATATAACCCCTTTGGGTGGATTAGTATTGAGGGTTCGTCAGATACCGTACTCCCAGAGTGGCCGCATACGATTTGCCCGAACTCGACTTCGCCCTGGACCAAGCGTTCTGCAAGAGAAAGCGAACCTTGTTTCAAAAGCTAGGTCCGACTTGCCAAGGGCCTCTTGCTCATATTTTGCTCATATTCTCAGATCTGTAAGAATTACAGTTTTCTATAACTACAATAGCTAGATATGTCTGTAATAACTTTAACTGTAGTAACTATATGAGACACTGTAACTACTATAATTACCCTGAGCCTCTGAGCATCAACTATACATTTTCGTCAAGACTGACCGGTCGATTCCAGAGGGGTGGTTCAGACTCGGGTTCTGCACAACTCTGGGCCACCTTGCAAAACATGAATCTCAGACCTCATTGTTTAGGGTTTAGGGTTAGGGTTTAGGGTTTAGGCAACTGCCCGTTTAGGGGTTTCAGGTTTGGGGTTTAAGGTTTATTTAGGGTTGGGGACCCTACTTGCAATTCTACTAAACCTCCATCCGCGGACTCGCAATCACAAAGCTACAGCATCACGCCCTAATCCTGAAGCCCCTAAACCTCTTAAAGCGTACGCAAAGCCTACAAACCTTGAGGGCGTTTCTTCATGTAAGCCTTAACCCCCCGAAGTAGGTAGAATAATGGCCCAATACCTACAAAAGGCCATTATTCTACATACTTCGGGGGTCCTTATTATAATACGGCACCTAATATTTGGGGTACCCAAAAAGGGACCATGATTTTGACAACCACCCAGGTAAACCTTACCCTGGACGATCGCCTTCATTGCGGGCGCGATGATCGACCGTTGCGGCGGAGTGCAGGGGCCCTGGGCTGCCCTTTTTGAAGATTCCGAGTCTCCTACTCAGAAACTCCAATACTTGGAAGGGCAGGGGACTTAGTAAGTAGGTTATAAGTAGAGTTAGAAGTACCCTAAATGGAGTTACCCCAATTATAACCCTACTTATGAACGACTTACTAAGTCCCCTGCCCTTCCAAGTATCCCTTAATTAAGGAATATTCCTTAAATCATATTAGGGATCCTATACTATAATTTAAGGTATTTTCTTTAATTTAGGGATATTGGAGTCTCTCGGTAGGTAGTATTAGGGAGACCCATGATTGGGGACCCTTCTTAATCCCACTTCTGGCTCGTTTAAAAAGGGACATTCCCAGAGAGCCCAATACCCCTTAATTAACGAATATGGCTTAAATTATATAGGGCTTCATATTATGATTTAAGCTATATTCCTTAATTAAGGGGTATTGGGCTCTCTGAGTTATTGAGAGGGTGTATATCCCCAAGCGTTCCCCTGCTCCTAACTCCTACTACATAATGTTTGTGTAAGGGCTTGTGCAAGGGTTTCCACAAGTGATCCTGTCGGGGCTACTAGGGGGGTTCCTGCCTCTAAGGCTAAGGGTTACAACAAGGGTTGCCACATAAGTTCGGAAGGAGTTTTGACAGTGCTGCATGTATCCTGAAGGTTTCGGATTTTCGGGGGGAGGGTTCTAGGGCTTTGGACTGCAGGGTTACGGGTTTTGCAGCTCGAACTTCGAGGGCTTGCAGAAGGTGAGGCGCTTCAAGTGCAGGTCGAGTTAGGATGCAGATAGGGCTTTTGTAAGCATTGCTTCTGAAGGTGCACCAACGACAAGGGAGACACACTGGAAGCTTTCAAGGCTTTTTGGTATCCATGAGGGCCTTCGAGACTCATGACCACTAGATTTGTTGACAGTCTTTCCCTGCTGCTTCCGTGTTTGCACCAAAACCCTAAACGGTAAACCCTACACCCTAAATCCTAAACCCTAAATCTGCAACCCTGTCCTTCCAACTGGCTCCACCTACCAGGTATTCCGACTGTAGCAAGAAGGAAAAGGACCCAGAGTAAGCCCTTATTCCCTTTTTTAGGGTTCAGGTTCCCTTATCAGCCCCTTTAAACCAAAAAGGGCACCCTTTTTATTCCTGGGTTACTCTTGGGTCTAGAGGAAAAGGGCCCTCAAAAAAAAACATCGGCAACCCTGGACCTCAATCCAAAACGTCTCCCGCGCGAAGGCGATTGTGATTGGTTTCTCCTTGAACCGGTACCGCGGAAATGTGGATGAGATATTGCACCTTGACGCGACGTGTTTCAGGTCTTCAGAGTTCAGGCTTGAATGTGGGACTATACCCCTAAAGTTGGAAGCTCCGCATAGTCATAAGCTCACTTTCCTCACATGCCGAAAAAGCTCTGCAGGCCAACCAGTGCTAAACCTGAATAAAGGGCCCCTCCGCAGGCCCTTCATAGTAGGACAGAAGAGCCCTAGCTTTGATAAACCTGCACATTACCCCGGGTCCTTGATAGCCTGGGGCCCCTAAACTTTCAAAGGCACATTGCAACCTATAGAGGCGAAAGCCTCAAAAGCCTGAAACCCTGAAACCCCAAGACAAGAAACCCAAGGCCTCAGAGCCCGCACCATCACCCTAAACCCTACACATGAAACCCTAAACCCCAACCCGTAAATCCTAATACCTGACTTGGAGGTTCATGGGTACGTACAACTAGGGTTATAAGTCCCCTAATATGGGTTATAACCATGTTTATCCTACTTATAGCCCTACTTATAACTACCCATGAACCTCCAAGTAACCCTTACGCCCAGCAATGCTCCTCGGGGTAGAGTATAATATGCCCCAAAAGCCTATTCAAACTACCGAGGCTCCTAGACTAGAACCCCCCCCATAACCTAATCGAACCCCTTAGGAGGACTCACCATAAAGGAGCCTTATACCTAAGTATGAAGGCCTGTGTTAGCTAGAGGCTGGTGTTGCAACATGGGGCACATCATAGTATATACAATTCTATTCCATGTATTTTTTTAGGGTGTAGGGGGTCTGGCTGTATGAATGAGTATCAGGGACGCTATTCCGACGCTGCTACATAGCTGCTTTGTGGGACTGCTGCAGTGAAAAGCTTGCATGGTCAACTCTTAACTCTGCATCTCCAACATTCGAAGCTAAAGAACCGAGCACAGCCCAAACCTGTAGCCATGGAATATGTGCCGGTTGAGGGGTTTCTAGACCCTACGACCCCGTGAACCCGCCCTAAGCCTTCTACCTAAACCATCAACCCTAAACCCTAAACCTGAACCCTAAACCCTGAACCCTAAACCCTGAACCCTGAACCCTAAACCCTGAACCCTGAACCCTAAACCCTGAACCCTGAACCCTAAACCCTGAACCCTGGACCCTGAACCCTGAACCCTGAACCCTGAACCCTGAACCCTGAACCCTAAACTCTGAACCCTAAACCCTAACCCCCTCCTAAACCCTAAACCCGAAGCCTCCTGCCCACGCCCAAAGGCACATTCGAGCACCAATCGGCTGGCTCTTCGACTCGGACTGCACTGTCTGGACAGCGCCGGAAGAGGCGAGAGATTGCTCGAGATTTCAACCTTTGCCGTTACGGGAACCCTAGCAATTGTCTTAGAAGGTTCCTTTAAAGCTACTTTTCAAGGTTCCTTTTGTTGGGGGGTTGGGGTGTAGGGCTTCATTAGGGATGTAGGGCTCACTAAACTCAGGGTTCAAGTTCTAATTTTGACTGATGCTCAAGAGTTGGCCTTTGGTGTGGTGGACCAAGGGATTCCAACACGCATTTAAAAATCTTGCAGCAAGTATAGTAGGGGTCAGTGGGAAGTGACCCTGAAGCAGTGGATATTGAACCAAACTGAAGATTGAGAGCAATGTGCCATATGGGGCCGAAATACCCATACTGTCTTGGGGGATCCTTATTACAATTATAGTACTATGGGCCCCAGAACCCTATTCTTACCCTTTTCGGTCCCTGTTTTTGTCGTATAATACGGGTCCGTTCGCCCTCAACTTCGAAGCCCCAGGTCTATCCGCCACCGGCCGAAATGCCTCTTCCCGAGCGTTTGGCATGGTGGGTTCGAGGGCTTCGGGCTTTCCAGCACCTTCCAGGTGTTTTCCCACGGGCTTGGGATTAGGCGTTCAGGCCACCCGCTGAATCTCCAATTCTGCCCGACGGCCTCGCTAGTGTACTAGGCATACAGAGTTTAGGCTTCAGGCAAGATGGTTAAGTGTGGTAGGCATGAAGGTTTCAGGTTCTGGATGCTGCAGTACAGGGGCCCAAGGCTTAGCTTTAAAGGTGTAAGCTTCAGTTTTTTTTGTTTAGTGGTCTCTGGGTCCGAGCTTCTGTGGTCTCAGGGTTTAAGTTGAGTCGATCTTTCGAGTGCAGGCTTCTGGGTTTAGGGTGTTGAGTCCGTACATCGGGCCTGAATCTGAAAGATTCCCTCATCGGTTTAGGGTTTAGGGTTTAGGGCTTAGGGCCCTGTGTACCATCCCGGTTCTTACCGGCTCAGGGTTTAGGGTAACTTACAGGTTCATATTCGGGAGTTGAGGGAAACCCTGTCTAGTGAACTTGCCAAGCTGCCGTAGCAGATTCGACGAAACCTTGTTCTCGAGGATGTAGACTTTTTCATTGCGTACTCCGTCAGTTTGCCAGAAAGTAATCTCCAATCAAGCCCGCTTGGTCTACTGAAGTCATGGCCCCACATGTAAAGCAGTGACATGTCTGGGGAGGACCATGCCAAGCTGGCGGCGTTGTCTTAGGTTGAGCTGTTGGCCCATGTTCCCTCCACCAACACAAGTAAGGGGAAGCACCCTGGCGGACAGGAAGCAGTCACGGAACACCCATCACAGTCGGGCCGGTGCTAAATGGAAAGAAAGGTTCTGCAGTGTGAGCCCACGGCATTGGTGCAAAAGACGTGCTACAGACAGCTTCTCAACAGTTTCGGCTCGCTGCATTGGCGACCTATCTGCAATTGACATGAAATGGCCCACGTGCTAAATCATTTCTTTCACAACCGGAGGAGGAACGGAAAAATCAGCAGGATGGGCAGCCTTAACCCCCAAACCCTAAACCCCTAAGCCCTGAGCTTCTAGACGGCCTAAACCCTATGAGGTTCATGGAGCTCCTAAACTCAAAGCAAGCGCAGAACCCTGAACTCCTGGAGCACAACAACCGAAGTCGGAAACCCGGAAGCCGCAAAGCGTTCCAGAAAAGACCCGAAATCCCAAATCTGAGGTAGTTCTTCAACAACCCTTTCTCCGGATCCTAAACCCTAAACCCTAATTCCTATCATTCCTAAACCCTAAACCGCCCGACTCTAGGCCAGCCACGATTGCGCTGCTGAACAACACCCCCGAGTTGCCAGGGGCCTTGGATGCCTTAGATCAGCGGTCTTTGCTATCTTGCTAGGGGCCGCCAGGACCGCCAGGGCTAAACATAGACACCACTGGTGCCTAAGGACTAGTAGGGGCTTTAATAGGGGCTGAAGTCCGGACGAGAAGCCCCGAAGGTACCTTTCAATAAAAGAAGGATAGCTAGGCCGAAGAGAGGATGGTCGGGAGTCTAGAGTCTTGCTAGGGTTTTCATGATGGAGTCGAGCAGGCTGTGTCGAAGCCCCAAATAATGGACCTCACATCCTAAATCCCGAAGCTCCAGGCCTCGAGCCCTACAGTGTCCTTAAACTCCAAGGGTACAAGGAGGGACCCTTAATAAGGACCCCTAGGTATATACCCTTAACTTAACCATTATATACCTATTATATAGCCCATTATAGAGTAGGGGTCCCCCTTAAGGGTCTCTCCTTTCCCCTTTGATAAACGCATTATGAAACCCGGATCTCTAAAGACTCCATCGCATCCTTCAGCCCGGTTTGAAGCACAAGTCATCGCAGGCCATAGTTGTGTTCTCACTACCCAAAGTGGGTGCAAATTAATGTAATGAAGGAAATTGCCTGCTCGAACGAAGTGGACGGTGCTTATTATGACCTAGTAGCTGAGTGGATACACTTTACACTACACTTTTTGGGATAATATTACCCACTATAAAGGCCAAAGTGTACACTTTCTGGGGTTTATGAACTCAGCAACTAAGATGAATGTGACTTTGAGGGCGATGAGCGTGGACGATGATGAAAATGAGGAGCACGATGGTGGCGGTGGTGCTGACGACAATTATGACGATCTTGATGCTGGTGTTAGAGTTGATGCACTTGAGTGCTCTGGTGGCGATGGCCATGTATCAGCATAGGATGGTTGAGCAAATGGCAATGACAATCACGATGGTCGAGCCTTGCTGTTGTTGTGACAAACCTATATAGTTTGTGTCGTCACTGATGCGGCATGTACTGATCATGAGCGTGGTTTTGTGATCTGCCGATGCTTTTGCCGACTTTTTGCGGACCAGGCCTGTTTATCCGTGGCCAAACTCGGCGACGATCCTGTCATGTCGAGGGGACGGACACCAGGCAGGTCACGTCTTGTGGGTCTTGTGGGTCCAAGTGTGGGCTTCCTGGCGTGATCCCTAAACCCTAAATTACTAAATCCTGAACCGGTGATACAGGGCTGGGCCAGATATGCATGCCCACTTGCAAGGTTTGGATAGCGTGAGGTTCCGGTTAATTCCTGAAGACGAATACCTCCATCGATGTTTCTTGTGGGAGTCTTTCCGGGCTTTTCGAAGGTCTGGAGGGTTAGGCGGACGTAGGATCAGGGATGCTTCTTCGCAGATTCTGGGGAGCATGCAGAGGTAAAGAACAGCAGAGAGCCCCATGAGCCATCCTCAGAAACCATTATGAAAGCTTGTAGATGTGAAGCACGACCACAAGCAACCTAGTGGAAGACTGCGAAACTTCTGGTTCACGCCTACCGCAACCGAGAAACCCGCTCTCTCCAGGCTTTGCTGACAGTCCGGCGTGGGCTGAGGGAGCAAAGGCTTGCTGAAGAGTGTCTTCATATTCGTCAGGGCTATGGATTGAAATGGCCAGAAAGTAAATTGGCATAATTTGGCTCTAGTTTGAGGACCATGGGACGTAATGCTGAACTTAAAAGCCCAGAGTCGACACAAACAGCAGATCTGATCTGTGCAATATACGTACGTTCGCGTGGATACGGATCAGGTATATAGTATAGGTACAGATGTAGACGGAGTTTGAGACGGAGGTGTGTAGATGTAGATGTCTGCGTGTATGCACACACGCACACAAGCACACAGACATGTTTGTTCTCACTCGCAGGGTCTACCTCTTCCGCATTGAAATCAAGCAGAATCCGGTCGGGTGCTCGAAGCTCCATCCGCTTGTTTAAGGGTTTCGTCGAGGGGTTGGGATGTTAGGCTGAGGCTTTAATTGTGGAATCGGGAACTTTGCAAGTAATCAAACTCAAGCGAAATTAAGAATTCTTGAGCCCAGTGCACAGGTATCGGAATTCCCAAATGCAACCCATTACTACAGCCCTTGCTCCTGAAATGTAATTGGAGGTCGGGTCTTTGAGTTTCTGGTTGGAGGTCCATGGAAGGGGACCCTGGGCCCCACACCGTAATATAGCGGCTCGAAGAGTTAGAACAGGCTGCAGCGGTGTAGCACCGTATCCTTGTGCAGTTTGCTCTCCCTTAAAGGGCATCGGGATGAGTCATCTTCCCTTTCTCTGTCTGACAGCTACTGCAAGCCCCGAATTACCCGCCTGAAGCAGGCTTTCGTCCGGATTCGGGCTTAGGGACCGGTGCAAGCACCATACAAGCAGAATATAGCTGCTCAGGATTACCATCCCTTCGGGCTTTCTAGCGAAGGTACAAGGCAAGAGCTAGTCCGATTGTGAAGCCCCTTAAACCCTGAACCCTGAACTTATCCGACTCTAGGCATTAAGGCCGTGTAGTGAAGGACTCTAAACCCTCAGCCCTTTCCAGTCCGTTGGGGTGTTTGGGTTTTGCGGCTTAATCCTTGGGTTTTAGTGGTTAGGGCGTTTGGCTGTAAGGATGGTATAGGGTTTTCTGCAGTGGAGTGTTTAGGGCTAAGGCTTTGAGTTTTTAGGGTTTAGGCCGTTTCAGTTTTTGGTTTTGGGCTTTCGGCTTGGAGGGTTTACGGAATTACGGGCTACTTCGGGGTTTAAGTTTGGCTTCAGGGTGTCAGGACTGGTGTTTGGACGCGTGGTTTTCGGGTTTCTGGGATTTGAGTTTGGGCTTTGGGCATCGGGTTCAGGGCATGGGGATTTCAGATTTCAAGCTAACCTTCCTAAACCATAAGCCTAGACCTAACACACCGACCACAAACGAAACCCTTAAACCGACATGTCTGGGTAGTTCTCCAAATTAGCGTCCCTTTTTGGATCCCTGAGTACCCTTGAAGGAACCCTTGAACCCTGAACCCTAACCCCAAGCCCATGGAGGCCACCACGCCGATCAGCAATACCTGGTCATTGACTTTCGGCGATGAGTCCTCTGGCGCCATGCCGGGATTCCCCGTGCGGGGGCTCGGGGGCGCGGGTCTGGGAGTGGACGCAACAAGCATATCAATAACAGCAAGGCGGAAATCTTAAGATGAAAGACATTGTACGAACAGTCAGGGCAAAGAAGGGTGTTTGTATAAGAAGCAAGTGTACGAGAATACCGGACCACCTATAACCGGAAACCTTTACAGCCATCAGCCCCAAACCAAAAGCGTGCACGCAAGCAGTACAAGCACTACATGTAGATCCACGAAACGAGAGCCTTAAACCCGGACCCTGAACCCTTCAAAGGAACCCTCAGCCTTAAAGCCTAAACCCTAAGCCCTAAACCCTCAACCCTAAACCCCAAACCTTGAACCCTGAACGCTTCAAAGGAACAACGGCCGTGTACCTTCAGCGCAGCACCTAGGTGTGGACCTTCCCTGGCGTACGAATTGAGCCGGCGCGGATCCGAGAGTCGGGTTCCATTCAGGTTCTATAAGGGGTATACGGTTTCTGTAAGACTTGTGCAGGGGTTTCGGATCTAGGGCATTTAAGCTGCTGCACGGTGTACGGTTTGGGTTTTAGCTCTCCGGTTTGTTGATTCAAGGTTCTGCCGCAACACTGTGTTAGGGTTCAGAGTGCCATGGGCTGAGGCTGTCAGAGTTCAGGTGTTCCTTGTTTGGGTGTGTAGGGTTCGCCTGGATGCAGACAAGCTTCCAAGCGGGCCCCAGAAAAGCCGGATCTTATTCGGGTATGCGGGTATGCTTCTGGTTTGACAACGGTGATATACTGGTTTTAGAAGGTTTTTGGTAGGGTTTTGTACGGGTACTCACGAGGTTTCGTACGGTTTTGATAGTCGTAGAGAAGCCCTGCTTTGTGCTTCAGGGTTTTTAGGGTTTTAGGGTTCAGAGTTTAGGGGTTTAGGGTCTTGGGGTTTAGGTCTTGAGGTCTTGTGGTTTAGGGTCTTAGGGTTTGGGGTCTTAGGGTCCAGGGTTTAGGGTCGTAGGGTTTAGGGTCTTAGGGTTTCGGGTTCAGGGTTTAGGGTGATTTAGGCTTACCCAGAAATGCGGTATTTGGGTCATGAGTATATAGCCGTTTTGCAGGCTAGCATTTTGCTTGGATCAACCTTAAAACCCCAGGCCCTATAAACCCATAGGTTAACCATCCTAAACCAGCCTGAGCCATCCTAAACCCTGAAACCTCAAACCCTAATGTCTTAAACTTCCTTGCTGTAATTCAAGGGAGGCGTCCTGACGAGGTTAATGCTGCCAAACGGAAGAGCCTCGAACAGCAAAAACCCTAAAACCTTAACCCCGACACCCTAAACCCTAGATCCTAAACCCTAAACCCAAAACCCAAAACCCACAACCCCAAACCCTACAAACCCTACAAGGCGAAAACAACCTTGACTCCAGACGAAAGCCTTCACCTCCGAGGTTCTTCTGGCCTGGACGAACAAGTCGAACCCAGTTTCCATGCCGGTCGCAATCTTCTTCGAAACGACGAATTGGCTCTACTACTACGCCCCCGGCTCGGCTTCAACTCCTTGATGGGCCTCTCAGGTTGCGGGTTTGGGGTTTAGGGTCTACTTAGGGTTCAGGAATTCGGTCTTCTGGTAGCGCTAAGTTTTCTAGCAAGAACCTACGGAAGCTTGATGCAAGAAGTCCTCGAAGTTTGGGATCCCCATCTTCGTCAGCAGGATCCCGTTGTCGCCAAGTATGGGAACTTACTCACGACGAAGGATTATAAGGATCAACCCTCAGTGAGAGAACCAACAGACATGCGGACAGGCAAGCACTCAAACACACATAATGCAAGTGCAGTACAGCTGGATTTCTGTTCTACATTAGGGCAGGGTTTTGTGCCAGAGTCGTTAGTAGAACGACTGTTTGATGTTTGGGGAGGTGGCAGGGTTTGTTTGTCTGTCTACTTGCCAAGGACGTGAGGTTCTGGCCCACTGTCTCGGAGCTTGGCTGTGATAACCTACGTCTTCAACCCTCAGAAACTGCTGAAAGACTTAAAGATTTCGCTCTCTGTTGATTGTTCAAGAGGAGGCTGTGAGTGGGACTCGGCCAGGTTGAACCATCGCAGCAGATGGGTAAGCTTGATCTGCTTTGTGTGTGTGCGTTTGTCTTTTGATGCGTGACCTTGGCTTGACCTTGTGATTGAAAACCTTGATTTCTCGTTGAGTCTCAATACCCCAAAACCTACACCCTAAACACCAAGCCCTGGTTAAACAAAGAAACCTTAATAGATGTTGCAGATGGTCAAGAGGAGTGATGTTGGGCTAGGATGCCCAGTAGTACCCTTATTCCCTTTTTGTAGTCCTAGGTTCCTTATCTAGTTACCCAATACCAAAAAGGGAGCCCTTCTTATTCCTACGTAGGTTACTGGGCATCCAAGTGGGTGTTTCCCAGTTGAGGGCCTAGAGGGCCAGTGCCGCGGAGAGGAGGAAAGGGTACATGTCAGCTAAACTTCGAAAGCATGCCATAATATGGGGAAACAGTTACCGATATTATTCCTTCTAAGTTCCTTATCATAAGTATACCCTAAAGGAGCCCAAAGCCTTATTCCAATGATTGAGACCCCCCCCCACATGAAACCCCAAGGTTTGGGCTTGAACCCGGACTCAGAGAGCCCAATACCCCTTAATTGAGGAATATAGCTTAAACCATAATATGAAGCCCTATATAATTTAAGCCATATTCCTTAATTAAGGGGTATTGGGCTTGAACTCGGAAGCCGAAACCGGCTAAGCCACCGACCTCTGGGCCCAGAACCCGGTGACCACGCCCCTGACGGACCTGCCTCCGATCTTGCGGATCGTGATGCCGGCACAGTGCGTGGCCCAGAGGGTCCTTCAAAAATTAGGGGTTTAGGGGTTTTAGGGTTTAGGGTTTGGGGTTTAGGGGTTTAGGGGTTTAGGAGTTCAGGGTTTATAAGGCTTAGGGATGGCGTATCTGAAAATCTGGCAAGCTTAGGTTTTTGGGGTTCTTAATATTACGATTTGTACAGAGATGTCCTGGAAAAGGTAGGATTCTGTGGGTTCGGGTAGGTGCTTGAGATCGCTTGAGGGTTGGAATGTCTGGGGTTTAGGGTTTACGGGTGCAGGGTTCAAACTTTTCTAGTAGGGTTTGCTCCGATCACCAAACTAACTTGCTATACTCGCTGTCCTTAACCCCCGATTATGTGCATATGTTGACCATGATTGCAAGCGTTTCCTTGTCTTGATAGGCCTTGGCATTGCTGCCTGCTTCCTGATTGGCTCGGCTTGGCTTGCAGCTGTATCGGGTCCCGATATGGGTTTTGCATTTCAGGAGTCATGCAAGGCCTGCCTGAAGACGCGGCCAGTAGTAATACGTCAACGCAGAGGCTCCGAAACGGACCTCAGTTCAGTAGAGAGCTCCTGTCATCATGCTTGGACGCAACAATAATACTTTACGTCGCACCCAAGTCTTAGAGGCACGAGCCGCCACCAATCTGCTTGAGGAGGGAGGACATCGGCTCCGACCGCAAACGACAGAATTGCTCCTCCTCCTGCTGCTGGTGCCGCTGCATTTGCTACTGCTGATACTGCCACATGCAGCTAATAATGGTACTACCGCTATTGCCACCGCTGAGTTGTCACCACTTTCCGCCATGGCTCAATAGCTGTTGTCTGGGCAGTCTGCTTGTGTTCTTGATCCCAGTACGACGCACATAGATTTCATTAGTTGTGCAGGCTTGTTGGCATGCCCCACCGTAAACATGTATTTCATTGGGGATTGGAGCATGTGAGTTCTTGACATCGGCTGTGTTGTCAACGAGAAATGATCACCTTTTGGGTGAGGGCAGCAGCAAATGCGTGTGTTCCCCAACGAAGTCGCTGCGAAAATGGCAATCACTACTGGTATGGGCATGCGTGTTGTTCAGCAGCGGTATTGTGACGTGGCTGTTGACGAGGGTTCGAGCAATGAATATCGCCTCATCTTGCATGCCGCTGGTGAAGAATCGCGTTAATTACATCCAAACATGGGAGCGTCAAGGTTCGGCTGTGCAATGTTAGCGAAAACAAAAGCCATACACGAGTTCTACGCCACGGCAGGGGCTAGACTGCTCAGTGGAAGGGCGGGTTTGGGGCAGGGGCGGCTTCCTGGGCGGGCAGAGGCATCATGGTATGTGCTCGTTGGGTGGGAGTATGTCTACGTTTCCGGTGAGGTTATGTTTATTTCCTGTTCAGCCATCAGCTCAGTCTTGCTTTAGTTGCGGGCTACCTACAGCCGAGCTGCTATTCAGCTGTGTGCTAATTAGCTATCATAATTGGCAGTGTATATTCGTTATTTTATGAACAAGTGATGCCGGGCTCTATTTCGACAGTCTTCGGTTGATGGCTGGTAACAAACGACGATGTAGCTAGCTTGCATTTTCTGTCGCAGCTGTTTGTTTGGCTAGAGTTTTGCAACGAGTTGGTTAACTACAACTTGCTGTTGCAATTAAATGGTAGCCGAAGCGTGCCTAGGCTTGGCTAGGACTTAGTAGCACTTAATCAGTAGTTGACACATTGCATGAGTAGTTGCATAGAAACATCACTGCAATTGGGGGTTTTCTACAACTGCAGATTGTGAGGTTCCCCGGGTTTGGGGGATATCCGAACCGTTAGCTGGCTGAAGCTTTATGAGCCTTTGGGCCTCTGGGCATACATATTCGATTGGGCGCAACCCGTACCATGTACACCGAACTACTAAGTACATGAGACTGTCGACACCTCAACCCATGAGTACGAAGATTGCGGTTGCCGGCTACACCAGTACCACAATGCGAAAAGTCAGAGTCAGGTACGAGTTTCTCGTCGCAGCAGACGATCAGGACATGCAGGGCGAGCGTTGTCCCTCGGCCAGCATGGATGGGTGCACCCCGGGGTTGAATGTTTCGTCTGCAACGTTTTCCGGCCTTCGGTGTTTGGGTTTTAGAGTGGCATGCATAGTCAGGAAAGAAAAAATGAGCAGTGCCGTTCCTTTGGCAAGAGTAGTTGGTAAGAACGAACTCCGAACACCACATTCCTAAACCGAAACAGAAACAGATCCGCGCCGCCCGTCTGCAGGTTCCTGAGGCAGATTGGCGACAGGCAAACCTACTCAGTTCTGACTTGGGTCTCAAGGCGCTAGGTTTCGCAACCCGCAAAAAATGCCATCAACTTGCAAGCTTTGGGGAGACAAGCTTCGAAGTGCCAGCCTTAAATCGCTCAGACTCTCGACTTTATGCCTCCCTGAACCCTCAACCTTAAGCCCTAAACCCCTATGTCTCGATGGACCTACCAGGTCCAAATTCATGAGCTTCAACTCGTGTTTTTGGGGCCCAAGGATCGAAACCGCAAGTGACAAGGCTTAAACCTGAACCTTAACCTCTAAGTAGGGCAAAAAAAGGGTAAAATCGCAGGACAACTATGGTTATAACCTATATTGGGGGACTGAGATCCCTGAGTCTCCAAGTAACCCCTAACAACGGCGTCGGCACGAAAAACGAGTCCCCAGATGAGGTTTCTTGAGCATGCAGCAAGAAGGAAGCTGTCGTCTCTGCCGGGAAGCCGAGACGCAATCTTGAAGATCGTGGGTTGAGGGCTGTGCCGAGGCAGTAGGCGCGAATCAAATTGAGAGAATGAACGTTCAGATGTGAGATATGGGTAGTTCCATAAATTCGGATCCCGTTGTGGAGACCCGGCAGAGTAAGTCACTCTCATCAGAAGGAACAATCCGGGTTCTTTGCCCAAGGTATCACCAAATAAGCAGAGAGTTTCTGGCCTAGGCGTTCAGCTGTTCAGTTTTCTGGCAATGACGAGGAGCGAAAAATGCAAGTCGGGGCTGTGAGGATGTTGGGTGTAGATTGCAGTCTAGAGTCTAGGCTTTTCCGGCGCATTAGGAAAGCAAGTTAAGGACGCCGAATCCCGGAAAAAACGTGCCCGGGGAAACTCCAAGTCCGAAGCCCAGAAATACCCCAATGCCTAAACCCTGTACGCTTGAACCTCTGAAAGGTTCAGGGTTTAGTATCTAGTGTTTAGGGTTAAGGGATGTTAGGGGTATTATGAACCCTATAGTAGAAGCCGGAAAGTTGGAACATCATTCTCCTCATGCCCTTCAAGTAAATTGGAAGGATCCTAGCACGAATCCTCCTAAAGTCATGTTCCAACTTCCTGGCTTCTACTATATGCGAGTTTCCGAAAATATGGGACCCAAATATAGTACCCCAAATAGTAGGACCCTTATTATAAGGACCCCAAAATTAGGTACCCCTAATTTGCGGAAACTCCCATATACCCTATTCCTGCTGACCCTGCGCGAGAGAGCCCTGAGGTGGAGTGCCCTTCCAGCCGTCAGAGGCATGGTGCGTGCGAGCGCCCTGACTGCAGTACGCGCTGCAGCCCTCGGATTCGAGGTTAGAGCTGAGGCTTCAGTGGCAGTTTCAGAGAGCAGGGGGACCCTACAACCGACCCGAAGAGATGTGCTTAGGGCCGGGGTTGAGAAAAACAAAGTGGGCCGTGCTTAAAAGTGCTTGTGTACATGGTTTTGCATACATGCATTCATCACCAGCACCACCAGCACCACCACCACCACCACCACCACCACCACCAGCACCACCACCACCACCACCACCACCACCACCAGCACCACCACCACCACCACCACCACCACCACCACCACCACCACCACCACCACCACCACCACCACCACCACCACCACCCACCACCACCACCACCACCACCACCACCACCACCACCACCACCACCACCACCACCACCACCACCACCACCACCACCACCACCACCACCACCACCACCACCACCACCACCACCACCACCACATCCACCACCAGCACCAGCAGCACCACCAGCACCACCAGCACCACCACCAGCACCACCATCACCACCGACATCAACAACTTCATCAAGCAATCCAACTACAACTGCAAGAAGGTTACGAAAAATAAGACGATGAAGAATGATCATAACAGCAAAAACGCCAGTCTGACGCTGATA
Organism: Symbiodinium sp. CCMP2592; assembly: GCA_905221615.1. Lineage (NCBI taxonomy): Eukaryota > Dinophyceae > Suessiales > Symbiodiniaceae > Symbiodinium > Symbiodinium sp. CCMP2592. The sequence goes on along the minus strand of CAJNDT010000302.1, from coordinate 1,008,592 downwards.
GGGCCAAACTTATAGTTGCCCTTCAGGTGACAGCACTGGTAGGAATTCTGAACCGAGATCTACGAGACACACCCTTCTCTATCACGCAGGAGTGGAATCGCAAGAATGCTGCGACCATCTACTTCGCCCAGTCGAAGATCATTGAACCTGGATTTCAGTGGCTCAGACCGGTTAGACTTTCTGAAGTTTCGATGGTTGCCGTCATTTGCCGTCAGAATGAGAACTTAGTAGCTGAGTGATTACACTTTACACGTTTTGGCATAATATTACTTACTATAAAACTGAAAGTGTACACTTTTTGGGGCTTATCAACTCAGCAACTAGGAGTAGCTTGCATGTTGGTGGGCGTCAGGTCAATACGGATAGATAGGAATTTTTGAAGGTGGCAGAAAGGCTTCCATGGTTTCGGTAGCGTTGCTCAGGCATATACACATTTTGCACAAAGCGACACACCTAAGGCCCTAAGTCCTGAAACGAAGCAGATGGCATTCCAAGTTCTGGCGCAAGGTAAAGGGAGAGGGGGGACAGCTCCCATTCCCTCATCCCACTTTACCGAATCGGATGATAGTCGGGACAGCTCTTGCTGTTCATTTGACCCCCATATCCTCTACGAAGGAATAAAGGAATATTCCTTCAACTTTGTGGCATCCTTACTTGAGACGCGGAGTTCAGGGACCATCAGCTTCGCCGAGGTACAGCGTCTGGGTGATTGTGACGAACCCGCATTCACCGGATGCGCTGGATGGACCGCCCCGGCCTCGCCAGAGGGTTGAGGGCTTAGGGTCGTCTTCGTCTTGTGGCGGGGGGACTTTATACAGACGGGATCTACTCGTTATGGGGAGTGGCATCAGCACTCGTACTGTGGGACCAGGGAAGGTATTGATGAGCTTTTGTTTGGATGGTAAGGGAGCCAACGTTTGGAGATCTCCACAGATCTTTATGATTTAATCTGAACTGGACAACCTGAAAACTAAACATTAGAGTTTTCATGCAGGCTGTCGCGGGATGAAAGGATCATATACACTGTGTCGGCCGCCTCTGGCAGCAATCGGATTTGCAAGCACGAACCAAGCGATGGTTCTCGACATGTTTAGAGCAAGACAAAGGCAAGTTTCAGCAGGATGCGAACCACTCGACCAGTTGCACCAATTTTCCATGAAGCGGGTGCTGCTGACCACCAAGAGCACTCGCCGTGCCCGCACGGAACACACTAAGTCATTATCAATATGTCATTCGGGTTGGTTAAGGGTTTTGGGTCCTGGCGAGTCATGTAATCACAAATAGCAGGCAGGCATTCTCAATGTTCACCATGTTGGTAATGAGAGGCTTTTCGACTCTGAATCCTGGTGCATGTGGTCTGTTGCACTCAAACCTTTTCAACTTGATGCCACAACCCGACTCCCAAAGCGTGGATGCCCCAAGCGCAGGCGCTTGATATAGGGGATGAAGTACAGAACTTCTTCGGGTTTGCTCTTCTAGCTATAATTTAGCTTGCTCCAACCCTAAACCCCAAAACTAACCATTAAGGCTGTTGTACTTAGAGGATCATGGGACTTAGTAAGTAGGGTCATAAATAAGGTAATTATAGTTATATCTACTTATAACCCCAATTAAGGTACTTATAACCCTACTTACTACGTCCCATGATCCTCCAAGTATTACTTTTATACTTACTGCTGTCCAACTCGACGCTCTGAGGCGCAGCACGTGGGTCATGGAGACCTTCTTCGGGAGGCAGCGCGAGAACCGAAGCTTTTGACATTCAGCCATCCAAAGTCTCGGGTTAAGGGTTTAGGGTTTAGGGCCTAGGATTTAGGGCTGAGGGTTTAGGGTTTAGGGTTTAGGGCTTAGGGCTTAGGGTTTAGGGTCTCGGTCTAGGGTTTAGGGTTTAGGGTTTAGGGTTTAGGGCTTAGGGCTTAGGGTTTAGGGTTTCGGGTCTAGGGTTTGGGCGTCTAGGGTTAAGGGTTCCGGGCTCTAGGCCCATTCCCGAAGTCCCGAAACCCCTAAGCCCAATCCGCACGAAGCCAAGGGACTCCCAAACCCGAAACCCTGAGCTAAACCGAACCCTTTAAACCCCAAACCTATAGTCCCCTTAGGAACTATTTTTTAAATCTTTGTCTCCCTAAACTCTCAACCCCTAAACCCTAAATCCCTAAACCCCTAGACCCCTAAACCCCGAAACGCCTAAACTCCTAAACCCTAAACCCCTAAACCCTAAACCCTAAACCCCCCACACTTTAGCGACCTGTACTAAAGAGGCTTACGTAAAGGGGAGTTTCCGAAAATTGGGGCGGTACCTGGGGGTCCCTTTAAAGGGTTACTATAAGGGATCTATAAGGTTTCTATAATGTGGATTACGGTAGGGAGTTTCCGAAAATTAGGGATACATTATTTTGGGGTCCTTATAATCAGGATCCTACTACTCAGGTACTATATTCGGGTGCCCTATTTTCGGAAACTCCCAAATCATTAGCAACATGATTCCGTATAGGGTTCCTGAGTACTTTAGTACTATGAACGATCCCAAAACCCTGTTCTAATGATTAAGGCCACTACAGTACGCCTGTCACTCAGACGAATTGCTTTTGGGTTCGGGCTAGTTTCTAAATCGTGAACCCTTGACCGTACGCAACCCTAGCCCCTACACTCGATACATCGTTCGTTGGGACCGGGTTTTTGAGGTTTTGTGTTTTAGGGTTTAGGGGTTCCAGGCTTTGTGCATTCGGTCGGGTAATGATGGCCCGCCAATGTGCCATGCACTCACGAAACGCACATCCTAACAGCATGTCCACTCTACACCCGAGTCCCTGAACCCTACAGTCCCTACACCCTGAACTCCTGTTCGTCTTTTGACCTGGAATGCCGCAGGCCGGTTCCCCCAGCTACGATTCCGGAGGGCTACTTTTTGGACTATGTGGTGGCTCCAGGTGGCATTTGGGTCGATGTTTTGCTTGTCCTGCGATTGTTTGAAGTTTTCGGGTCTAGCGGGCTTCTTGGTCAGGTTTCGTTTTCGGTAGACTGGAGGCTCTTAGAGGTGTGCATATCGTTGTGCGTTTTTTTGCTCTTGGGTATTGTGGGAGCCGTTAGAGATGATTTTTCCATTCATGTTTCATTCAACAGGAGTTGGTCTGTTCAAGGCCTCCTCCGGGGCCTGTTGAACCTAGTAGTAGAGTAGGTAACCTGTAACCTTTTTGGGTATAGTCCTTAAAGAATCCCTATATAACCCAAAAAAAGTTAGCCTTTAGCTCCCCATGATACACGACAAGTAGGAAAGTCGACTATGAGGGTGCTTGCCTCAAGCTCGGGGTTGGAGCCTTCGTGGCTCAGGCTCCGGGGTTTGAGGTCTGGTGCGCAACTTGTGCTTAAAGGGTCATGGGACGTAGTAACTAGGGTTCTTATTAGGTTAACTCTACTTCCCACTGCTTATAACCGCAATTAATTTAAGGTACTTATAACATATAACCTTACTTACTAAGTCCCATGATCCTCCACGTGGGATTGTAGGAGATTGATATCAGGATTTACGGCATTGGTTATGAAACAGAAGGAGGTGATAGCACCTCGTCCCTCGCGGCATTTGTTTGCAGGACCTTCCCTAAGCAAATGAAGGATTAGCATCGGAGCTTCAAGCCCGAATAAATCCTCTGTGCTGGCAGTAGCACTGGTACTGTTGGTACTGGTTGTAGGAGTATTCAGTAGTAGCAGTCGTCGTCGTAGTAGTCGTAGTAGTAGTCGTCGTCGTAGTAGTAGTAGTAGTAGTCGTAGTAGTACTGGTACTGGTACTGGTACTAGTACTGGTACTGGTACCGGTGCCGGTACCGGTACCGGTACTGGTACTAGTTGTTGTCGTCGTTGTCGGAGTCTTACCTACCTCGCTGAGGGCATACATTCGTGCACATGTGCCCATTCGTCTCGCCGGGTTGTTGATTGGTGGTTCCGTGTCTTTGTGGTATGTTCACGGTGTTGTCTGAAGAGGCTGCCAACACTTGAGACTTCTTGTGGTGAAAACCTTGAACCCCAAACTCCAAGTCGTACGGAAAAAGGCGCTCAACAAAAGCAACTCTAAGTCGTCTACCCTCATGTACCCATTCCTTGACTAGTCATCTTTTCGACCCCCCCACATCCTTTGGGATAGGACCCATCCCCTGAGTGATTACTGATTAGTCGTTCCCAGAGCCCATCGACCAGACCGTCCCTTAAGCTCCAGAAAGCTTTCACTCCATTCCCTGCTTGCAGGACCATGGTAGTCAGAAGATGTAGAAGGGCTACGCCGCTACGCCCTCATGTAAGCCAGATACACCCCAGGAACCCATGTCTTGCAGCGAGTGGCCGCCTTAACACCAACAGAACCTACTTACCGCTGTAATACGTACAGCTTATACCCTCCAAGCAAAAATCTCAAAAACTGAACCGTAACCCCAAGCCTTGCACCCTGCTTGATAAAACGCAGGCTATCGAGTGTCCGGACTCAGTGAGCTCACTGTGGAAACGCCCGAGGCGATCTTTTGTTGTTAGGGCTCAAGAATTGGAGCCAGGGTTTAGGTTTAGGCAATGGGTTCAGAAGTAGAGTTTCCAAGCACTACAAACTTCAGACCCGTTCATCGAGCAACTTTGTAGCTTTGGGCTTCCATGCGGCACTTCGATGTGACTACGTATGCTCTGCATTTGTTGCCACTGTTTGCGGTTTCCGTGACAGCTGCAACTCTCAGCCGGATAATGAACCTTAGCATCTTCACCACTGGCTTGCAGTTTGCAGTTTTTGTAATGTGTAGCCATTGCGGTAGCTTTAGCATTCATTGTTGTAAACCCAATTGCCTGTATGCCAACATTCAAATGTGTACTAACAGTTTTGGCAGAGGGAACAAAGAGAGACCTCATTGGTTTGTTTTGCTGATGCAGCTAATCCCTGTGCTGCGACAATGACGACGAGGTCGACGAAGCTCTGCTTCCCCGACCACTGTCACTACTATCAGCATACAGCTACTGTGACAGTGAGTTCTATCACCCTGCCAAGGTTACCCCTAGGCTGGAATATCAGTCCTGGCTTCTGAATTCAAAGCGCATCCTCCATTATCATCACATCACCCACGATTTCACAATTCAGGTACATAAGTCGATACCGGCTTCTGTCCGTCGGTTTAGGGTTTTGGGAGCGCAGGCACGGGACGGTGGAAGCTTCGTCGACTGGGTCACCTTCACCATGCCGGGCTCTCGCTGGGGCGTTGAAAGCGTGAACTTCTGGTTATCTAAATCCTAATGGCTCAGCCCGACCTCCCCTAAGCAGCCTATGCCCAAATGCCCAAAACTACTAAGCCCATCAAATCCCCAATCACCCTAGTCGTAAACCTCCGAACCCTTGATTCGTGCTTGACGCCTCTCAGTCAGAAGTAGTGCAGGTCGTGGGTGCTGAGTGCTCTTCCAGTCCCAAGGCATGCCCCGTCGATTTAGGGTTTAGGGTGTAGGGTTCAGGGGTATAGCCAAGCCCGGAACCATGCCGGAAGCAACTCTAAGGTTCTCCTTGTCGTAGAGTAGGCAACCTTGAACCCTTTCTTGGGGTGCTATAAACATCCCCTACATCATCTCAACATACTCTTTCAGGTTAGCCTTTGTATTATAAAATCCCTTTACACTCCCAACATACTCCTAAAGCTTAGCTAGCCTTTAGTTCTTCCGGGCACTAGATAAGTAGGAGACTCCCAGACCCTCACCTGGGTTTGGAGTACCATACTTAGTTTAGGGTTTAGGGTTAAAGGTTTAGGGTGTAGGGTTTAGGGTTAAGGCTTAAGGGTTAAGGGTTTAGGGTTTAGGGTTTAGGGTTAAGGGTTTAGGGTTTAGGGCCATACTTAAATGTTTTTTGGTGCCTGTTCCTTAAAGTAAAAGCCAGAAAGTTGGAATATGGTTTCAGGGTAGGATACCCTATAGTTCACCATAAAGGGGTTAGGATAACCATATTCCAACTTTCTGGCTTTTACCTTAAAGGAACCATTATGAAGTGAAAGTCTATACTTTCTTCTCCCTGGCTACTTCAAAGTCCAGCTTAACCTTTCAGGAGAACCCCTCCCAACTCTCCATCGTGAACCCTCCAGGAAAGGCTGAACATCGGCCCCCCCCAGACTATAAGGGCCTAAATAATTATGGTGGGGTTCCTTATCATACTTATAGTACAATATACACCAAAACCCCTGTTCCAATTATTAAGGCCCCCTACACCCCGAAGTGTCCATGTCCCAGGCCCCAGACTCCGAATGCGATGTTGTCAACTCCTGATGGCCCCAAACAGCGTGCCTCTCCACTAAGGGACATTCCAAGAGTTACACGAGGCTTGAGGCGTCCCGGCCTAAACCCCAGACTCTAATGTAGGGGCCTTGATCATTAGAATAGGGTTGCGGGGTATATGATGTAGTAGGGAGGCCCAACAACCCTATTCTAATGTGAAAGGTTAGAGTAAATCCCAACACCCGAGACCCTTGCCTCCCGAAGCCTAAACCCCGAAACCCTGAGACGCTACACCCAGGAACTTCCCCGATCTTCTGCTTCCCGGGGCCCGGCCCTAAGAAAAAGGGAAAGGCTTGGGTTTAGGGTTGTGGATTCGTGGATTGGTTTAGAGGGTTTAGGTTTAGGGTTTAAGGCTTAGGGTTTAGGTGTCGTGTAGGGTTTAGGAGTTTAGGGTTAAGGGCTCTTTGTGTGGTCTCATAGGGTTGCTACAGGGTTTGCGTCAGAACTTCATATAGTTGTTTTAAAACTGGTACATGTCCGCGGGGGGCGGGGGGGGCGGTCCTGCACAATTGTTAGCCTCGCCCACAGGTGGTCTGAACTATTGGCAGCACTATTTGTTTTTTCTCGATCTTGGGAATGAGGTGTCGTGGGGTTTCATTGTTGAGTCAAAGTGCAGTTTTTGTCTTGCTGTGAGGCCCCTATATTGCAGCCAAGAGGCTTTAGCTTCTAAGGCGCTGATGAAATTCCGCCAAACCAAGTCCACCGAAGCTTCAACCAGCCTTTTGCAAATGCAAGAGCAAAAGCTATACCTTGGGATCCCAAAACCTACTGTTTTAAGGATTATCCCTATAGTCAAGGGGTTTCAACCTGCTATTTCGTAGGGTTTGGGGGATACAGGTAGAGCCCGACACGCAAGGATGAAATGTGGCACTTAGTAAGTAAGGTTACAAGTACCTTAATTTGGGTTATAAGTAGTTATAAGTAGAGTTACCCTAATTACAACCCTAGTTACCAAGTCCCATGATCCTTTAAGTAGAAGAAGCCTCGGAGTGACTATGCAACAGATCCCAGAGTCGTCAAAAGCCACTCCAAGAGAAGACGTAGAGCAGCAAGTAGCGTTGGAAGTAGGGCAACCTCGGTTGGGGTACTTTAGATACCCCAAAACCCGAAGCCCTAGACTTTGGAGCTCTTACCCAGTCCCATGTTCCTTCGAGTCAAGGACCGCATTCTCATTCGCGCGCCCCCGGGCTTCCAGATGTCCTTCCTTCTGCCCGGGTTCGAGCCCGGTGCCTGAAGGGTCAGGGTAAACAGCTTTGAGTTGAGAATTCGGCCCGGGGGTTTGGGGGTTTTATGCATTTAACCGATCCTGATCCTACTTCCTAAACCCTAACAGAGAGCGAGAGAGAGAGAGAGAGAGAGAGAGAGAGAGAGAGAGAGAGAGAGAGAGAGAGAGTGAGAGTGAGTGAGTGAGTGAGTGAGTGAGCGCTTTAAGTTCAGAATTCGCGCCCTCGAGTTTTGGGGGTATTGAGGGATGTAGCCAATCCCACTTCTTAGCCGGAACAGAGCTAAGAGTTTAGGATTGACGTTTCAGTGTTCCGGTTTTGCTAGTAATAGTGGCAGTTATGGTAGTACTAGTAATAAACGGATTAATGAGAAGAAGAAGAAGAATGAGGATGGCCTTGCTGTCGGGGCTGTGGGTGGGAAGGTTGGGTCGGAGGACTTCAAGCTTACACGTCACAGCGTCCCAGGGTTCTCTGGGGTTTAGAGGGTTGCGGGCCTGGGGTTTAGGGTCAAGGGGTTTGGGTTTAGGGGTTGTTTGGGCTTCAGGGGTTTAGGGATGGCTTGGGGTTTAGGGCCTAGGGAAAAAAGCATGAAGCTTGGGATGTAGAGGGTTGAGGGTCAGGGTTCAGGGGTTCGTCTTTAGGATTTGGGGCCCGAATGGTCCAGAGTTCAATTTCACGGGTGGAGACTTTTGGGGTTCAGGGTTTAGGGTTTATGGGGCTTCTGCTTCAAGCATGCACTTCGAGAAAGATCAGACATGTGCCGCAATAGCTTGTGGTACTTACTCTGTCAGGCCAGGAGTCTCAGTTGGCTTTTCCTTGCATGCCTCGAGAGTTGTTCACTTCCTTTTTCCTCCTTCTGCACATACTTTCCCACTTCCTAACTTCATGACATCCCCCAGAAGGAACACAAGCTCAGATCTGACCCCGACGACCCTAAACCCTAAGGCCTAAACCGTAGTGCTTCAGTTCTCAAGTGCCTCAGGCTGGTCGTCCTGTGCTACGGCTTCCGCTGGCTTCCAACAATCTGGCCGCCACCCTTACCTCCTGACGCCGGCACCTGAAGATTCTGGAGAGGGCCTAGCCGTTTAGCGAGCGCCACGCCTTTCACTAGTAAGGCTCGAGATTTTGCAGGTCCGGTACCCCCAGACTTGAGCACTGAACGAAAGCCCCAAACCAAAGCCGCATCCAGCCGCGGTGGTGGTGGTGGTGGTGGTGGTGGTGGTGGTGGTGGTGGTGGCGGTGGTGGTGGTGGTGGTGGCAGTATAGGGGCCTAAATAATTACCAATACTAATTTGCGGTGTTCCCTGTAATAAACCATAGTATAATGGGCGCCAAAACCGTACTCTAATTTAGTAAGGCCCCTACATTAGCGGTGGCGATGGTAGGCGTTCTCGCGGGGCATGAAGCAAGCTTCACATCCTGACGCCTCAAGTCCATAAAGCCGACTCTTCTGCCCTTTTTGGCAGGAGGTTCCTACAAGAAGCACAGGGGTCTGAATGACAATGAGTAATAACATCACCTTACAATGGCCAAAGCGGCTCGCTTCTTACTGCCCCAGTATTCGATAACATTTACTCACCACCTCACAGGCCTCAAGCTTGTTCCCTCCGCATATCACCCTCGATCGCTGACCCCACTGACTTCGAAACTTACAGTACTTGGAAGGGCAGGGGACTTAGTAAGTAGGTTATAAGTAGAGTTATAAGTATCCTAAATGGAGCTACCCTAATTACAACCCTACTTATGAACGACTTACTAAGTCCCCTGCCCTTCCAAGCATCCGCGCACCAAACCCGAAGCGCAGAAAACGCCTCCTTCAGGTGGATCCAGACACGATCCCTCAACACTTGATCCCCATCCGCCCACCGCAACGGCCTCCGGTTCCAGAGGCCCGGGTTCTTCTTACCGTGATTAAAGGGTCTTAGCAGTTAGAACGAGGTTTCGGTTTTGCTATAATTAGTACTTTGTAGTCAAGGAGCGCTCAGAAATGGAATGGTAAATTATTCAGCCCACTAGAGTAGACATTTGGGCTATGATGCAGCGGCGCGTTGAGGTGCTTGCTAGTTTCAGGCACAGCCCAGCTACGGTTCAAGAAAGCACTTGCAGAGCCAGATAGAAATCGGGTCCTACTTGGAAGGGCAGGGGACTTAGTAAGTCGTTCATAAGTAGGGTTATAATTAGGGTAGCTCCATTTAGGATACTTATAACTCTACTTATAACCTACTTACTAAGTCCCCTGCCCTTCCAAGTATCAGATTCAGGGTTCAGGAACCTCGGGTTTAGGGCTTTTCAGCTTGGGCTAGCGATTGAGGGTATCGGAGCCCACATCAGCACTCGAAATCTTCTCTAAAGCGTATACAGTACCTATGGTCAATTTTTTTTGGTTAACCTCGTTTGTATTACCTTATCCTAGCCCAAAGACTTGGTTAACCAAGAAAAGAAACTAGAATGGAGACTACAGGCTATACCTTAGCCTACCAAACCCTACTCTTTTGGTAGGTTCTTGTTATGAACCCTAATATGGAGTTTATAGGGACCCTACAAAAAAGTAGGGTTTGGTGGCTTAAGGTAGGTAGAATGTCTAAGTACTTCCAAGGTAGGTCCTGGCGGGTTGGTCGAGGCATTCAACGAAGGCTTGAGAGACCTTAGGTGGCAAACGAAGCGGGTAAGTTTGTTCCAGAAAGGATGCACTGCGGTCTGGGGTTTAGGGTTTAGGGGGGTTATGAGTATCTAGTTTGGTAAGGCTTCCTTCAGACTACTTCTCGCCTCCAAGAATTTCCATTTCACGATGCCCGTTTCACGATTGCATCCCTGAACCCTTGAAGTCCTATACCCTAAACCCTAAACCCTCCCCTAAAACCCCAACTCCGCAAGAAAGCTGAGAGCCAACATCCTGAAACGACCAGGGCGTCCCTACCTGGGCCAGTGGCAGCTCTGTGCCCCATTGCAGGGTCTTCGGTTGCGGCGGTGAAGCATCATTTTTGTGTTTCTTCTAGTGACGACTTGAGGGTTTTCTGACATTTCAGGTTAGCCCTAAACTCCTAAATTCTAAGCCGTAAGCCCTAAACCCTAAACACCCTAAACAAGGGCTCTCGTGGATCAGGATTCAGGGCATGAGGGCAGGAGCTCAAGGCTATAGGGCCTTCTCTGTGGTTTACGGTTTACGGCTTCTGGCTCAGGGTGTAGGGGCCGGTGTAGGTTTTATTTAGGCAGAGGAGGGGTTGGAGTCTCACTTGGAGGATCATGGGACTTAGTAAGAGGTTATAGGTACCTTAATTGGGGTTATAAGTAGAGTTACCCTAATTGTAACCCTGGTTACTAAGTCCCATGATCCTCTAGGTAGACCCTAAACCCTAAACCCCATAGATCCCTTTAAGGAACCCTTTAGATCCCTTTAAAGAGCCCTTTAAGAACCCTTACGAAGTCCCATGATCCTTCAAGCATAAAAAATTAGTATAGGGATGTCCCATATTACTCCCTTATAATGAAGCCCAATAAGGTAGGATATCCCTATAAAATGCTTATGCTTATGTGCTTTTGGGGTCCCTTACTTCAAGCAGACGTTCAGAGTTTGTGGGTTTCGGCCTTCGGCCCATTTAGGGGTCAGGTTTGAGTTGATCGTCTCTTTTGGAATGGAAGAGCCCGTCGTACGGTTGATGGTATAAATCCTGCATGACCTTAAGGACCCCAAACTATGGGAATTATGGTATATTCCTCATTATGGGTAATGCAGGATTTATATCATCAACAGTATTTCCTAAGAGTTTCAGTAGTGAGTAGTGATGGTTTCTCCGTCGAAGGTGATGGTTTCTACTTCGACGCCATGTCTCGTCGGGCGTTTTACTTTATGATGGCGTAGGTTCTAGAGAGTTTGGATTGACTCGCTGCGACTTTACACCACTCCTAAACCTGCTTTCGGAATCTGCTGCCTCACAGCCCCAAACCCAGAGGCTCCAATACCTCTTAATTAAGGAATATTCCATAAATCTTATTCGGGCCCTTATTATATTCCTTAATTAAGGGGTATTGGAGTCTCTGGGAAGCATCCTAAAGCCCCTAGGTGCTCAAGGGTCCTCTAAGGGATCGGGTTTCCTTTAAGGGCTCCCTTAAGGGGGCCCTTTAAGAGATTAAGGGCATTTTTAAGGGCTCCTTTAAGGGCAGAGTTGACGGGAAGGGGCGGGCCGGGTCAGGGCTCTGGGGTTCCGTGGAGTTTAACATGAGCTCCGGGTGCCTTTGGCTCTGAAAGGCACGCTTTCACGCCTTGCCCTAAACTGGGCACCCTGAAACCTGCTAAACCCCGAAACTCAAACTCCTAAACCTCTGAACATGCTAAACCCCTAAACCCCTAAACCCTGAACCCTGAAACCCTACGCCTTGGAGCCTAGATCCTCAACTATCAGCCCGAACTCGGGCATACTGCCAGGTACTCGAGATCCAGCCGACGAATCTTAGTTCTGAGCTCCAGTGGGCTGCAGATGGCGCTTGGGTGATGAGGCTCCGACATCTATCCGGCACATCCTACACTACAGCAGCTCAACTCTTTGCCCTGATGTTCAAGGGTTTTCGACCTGCCCATCTTGGGCCTGAACCCCGTGAGCGTTGTGTGCTTCAGTTCGGGCCTGTGCCCCTTGACGGGTACACAGAACACCGGCCGAAAACAACGCCTGCCTGGCATGCGCCGACTAATAAATCCAATGCTGCACGATGCTTGCCATTGTAAACCAATCCCCGTTCCATGCTGAGCTTCTAAACGAGTGGAAGTCCTCTGTCGAATCACCCTCGTCAAGTTAGGCAGTATGCACCTAGAAGGGGTTGAGACCCGAATAGCTTCGCCAACCCCAGCATGTTGAAGGATGCCCATCAACTTCACCGCCGCGATCTTGTCAGACTTTGAGCAGTTCTTGGCTTCCTGGCCAGAAAGATGTTTTGTGGAATTTAGGGCTTATAGGGATTAGGGTTTCGGGTTTATTGATTTAGGATTTAGAGTTGGGTCTGGGATTCAGGCTTTGCCCTCTCTACTAGCTGGAGTTGAAAGAAGTCAAATAGTCAACAAATCTGAATGATTAGTGTCGAATTGTTCCTTTCTCTCCCCATTGTGCTTTGCCAAGGTATATCCTACACTGCTGGAAACCCTATGCCAAAGCCCCTAAACCCAACATTGCGCAGGCCCTACATTAGGCAGGGCTGTCTCGGGAATGTCATTCAGCCGTGGGTGTGTGTTTTGGGCTTCCCAGAGCCTCCAATATCCCTTCATTAAGGAATATTCCTTAAATCATATTAGGGATCCTATTATACCGAATCTAATTTAAGGTATTTCCTTAATTAAGGGATATTAGAGTCTCTGGGTTGAAAGCCTCAGAGCTTTATCATGTCTTGGAGACCAGGCTTGGTTCAGGGTTTGGTTTACGGGTTTGGGGTTTTGCGGTTCAAGGGTTTAGGGGTTTGCTCTTCTTCCGGTTCCCCGAACTAGAGGATGTACATCTTTGCGAATCCCTGTTTCACGCAACCTTGCTTTGACCGTAATTAGCAAACAGAGGATTACAGACTTTTGCCTCTCTATGCCCTGCCTCCATTGCCCTCTATGCAGCGTGAATAGCTATTGCGGCGCATGGTTTAGGATCTGGGAGCTTAGGATGGGTGATCCTAAACAAACGCCGAACTGGTGGATGGAGCCACTCAGAGCAATGGTTAGTTACTGCTCAGACCAGAGACAAGCAGACTGAGGGCAAATGGGCTCTACCCACTGCACATTCTGCTGATGCACTGCACTCGCAAAAAGGAAATGGATCAGGATGGACATATCCGGTGAGATTCCGGGTCTCGGTTCAAGATTGCGGAGTTGGGCTCTGATTTATTGGCTTAGGAATTTGGTTTCCCCAAAACCGCTAACCCATTAAGCTGAACCCCAAAAGCCACTTCCAAACCCGGAAATGAAACCCGAAGTCATTGCGATCCCAGTTGCTGATCGAGTCCAATGCCTCGAACTTCAGCAACCTGCCAAGAGCTCAGGGTACCGGTAGCCGTCGTAGAAGTAGTAGTAGCAGCAGCAGCAGCAGCAGCAGCAGCACTAGTAGTACTAGTAGTACCAGTAGTACTAGTAGTACCAGTAGTACTTGTAGTACTCGTAGCAGTAGTCGTGGTGATAGTAGTAGTAGTAGTAGTAGTAGTAGTAGTAGTAGTAGTAGTAGTAGTAGTAGTAGTAGTAGTAGTAGTAGTAATAGTAGTAGTTGTAGTAGTAGTAGCAGTAGTAGTAGTAGTAGCAGCAGCATAGTAGTAGTAGTGTAGTAGTAGTAGTAGTAGTAGTAGTAGTAGTAGTAGTAGTAGTCGTCGTCGTAGTAGTCGTAATCGTGGCAGCAGCAGGGGTAGAAGTAGTATTAGTTGCAGTAGTCGTCGTAGTAGCCAGTGATAAGTAGTAAGGGTAGTAGAACAGAAGTAGTGGTTGGATGGTCGTGGTGGTGGTGGTGGTGGTGGTGGTGGTGGTGGTGGTGGTGGTGGCGGCGGTGGTGTTGGTGTTGGTGTTGGTGTTGGTGTTGGTGTTGGTGTTGGTGTTGGTGTTGGTGGTGTCGGTGGTGTTGGTGGTGGTGGCGGTAATGGTACAGTATGTGGTGCAGCAGTGGTAATTTGACACTGGTATTCTGGTAGTGATAGCAGTCAGGTCGGGCATTCAGGGTTTCAGGCGTTCGTCAAGGGTTGCACTTTTGAGGTCCACCGCACTTAGAGGCTACAAGGGCTGGGGGTTTTTGACTAAAGTCTTTTGTGCGTTGGCCCTTCTGTGATCAGGACAGCGAATGACTACGTTGTTCCGAACGCGTGGCGGCCTCGGTACCAATCCAGGGGTTCAGGGTTTCAGGGTTTAGTAGTTTGGTCGAGCCGCTTCGGATGCTAATTATGTCAGTCTGTGTTCAGGCTTTAACAGCGGCTGTTCTTCGCCTGGCCGTCGATGTGGTGATTCGAGTTTCGGATCCTTCGCCCGACGCATCGAAACGTAACCTGAGACCTGCGAGTAGTTTGGTCATGCTGGTGTGTGGAGGGTTTGGGGGTTTAAGGTTTTCTGGGCTTGATGAACTGTACGGAGCGCGGGTGTGTCAAGACACTATTCTATCTTTCAGGCCCCAATACCAAAACCATATAGTCTGAAACCCGAAGCGAGCCCTTAAAGGAAGCATCAAAGGAACCCTATTCCAGCTATGAAAGCAGCCCCTTAAAGCCCCATTCTAAGGGGAAAAGGAGGGACCCTTAATAAGGACCCCTAGCTAGTATATACCCATTATATAGCCCATTATAGGGCAGGGGCCCCCATTAAGGGTCCCTCTTTTTCCCCTTAAAGCCCCCATAGTCAGCCCTAAAGGGGCTTGACTCTGGCCTCGGCTTTGGCCAGAAGCCGGCCGGAGGGGTGTTTCCCCCTTGATGCGCGGAGGCCCCGAAATGCGAAGCCCTAAACTCCACTTAGCCTAAAGCCGATACCCGAAACCCTCAACTCTAAGCCTCAAACCCCAAACCCCGAACCTCGAAAGAGTCTCCAAAGGCTCTGCCTGAAGGCTCCATAGTAGCTCCTTCTTGTGGTTAAATATTTAAGGTCCTATAAGGTAATCCCCAAAACGAACGACACTGGAGCCTATCAGTAGCCTCTAGTTTTAGACCTGCCTGGGATTCTCAGGGTGGAGCTCATGCAGCGAATCGGATTGCCTGCAGCCCAGCATCGTGGGACAAGAACCCCAATTCAATGGGCTTGGGTTGGAGGGTAACCTGAAACCCTAAACCCTAAATCCTTAAACCCTGTAAACCTGCCAGCCGGAATCCCTCCACGCAAAGCCCAACATGTAAGCCACGTTCCCTCGGATCCTATGTTGCAGTAAGTGGGTCTTGTGTAGGCCGGTGCACGCACAGTAAGTCCCCGAAGCCTGACAACCATAAAGCCGTCATAAATCATGCAAAACGTTAGGAGATGCCACCCTAACACAGTATGCCCTTACTTCTAGACATCTGTTTGTTTTTTCAACTTGTCTTCCATGTTCCTCAAACTGCCGTACGCATGGTTTCTCTTTGTGGTTTAAGCACACTTTCTCAAGGAAGGTCTTGGGCTCTCTGGGTTGAGTGTGTACCTACCCCAGAGGGTCCATTTCTAAAAAGAATGTATATATATATATATATATATCCATATATATATATACACACAAACATACGCACAGACGTACATAAACACATATGTATGTACATCTTTAGTGTATATATATATATATATATATATATACATATACATATATAGGCATATAACATGTGCATATATATATATATATATATATATATGTATTTACTACCCTGTAGCAGCGTGGATTACGAAGTCCTCAAATACCGAGCCTCCTTCAGGCCGTCATGGGCTGTGCCTGCTGCCGCACGGTCCCAGATCCAGACGCAGGGGAACGAGACTGTAAATGCCTGCCACTGAGGACCCGACTTTGGTTGGAGGATCTTTCAAGAGCCCTCCAGGACCCCCAATAGCCCTTTAATAGAGCCCTTATGGTCCTCAATAGTGGTTGTTGGGGTATAACAGAGAGTAGTTGGGTGGTGGTCTACTTGGAGAATCATGGCACTTAGTAAGTAAGTTTATAAGTACCTCAATTGGGGTTATAAGTAGTTATAAGTAGAGTTACCTTGATTATAACCCTACTTGTAGTTCCTTTTTTGTACTCTACTCTACTCTATATACTCTCCATACCATACAGTACTGTACCGCACCATGCCATTCGTTTCCATGCCATGCCGTTCCATGGCAGGCCATGCCATACGATCATATACTACGCCATACTCACCATACTATCCTAGAGTGTAGTACTTAGAAGGTTTTTGAGCTCAGGACTCGAAGGACATATGGGCTGAGAAATGACTAACTAGATGGTTAAGGCTTCAGGGCTCAGAGGTTTCCTAACACCAATACTGAGTCCTCAGATCCTGAAAGTACTCCTGGAGGTCCGCAGCCTCGAACAGATAGTGGGTTCTTAACGCTTAAAGCCCCAGAGACTCCAATATCCCTTAATTAAGGAATATGCCTTAAACTATAGTAGGATCCTTAATATGATTTAAGGTCTATTCCCTAATTAAGGGATATTGGAGTTCCCTTTAAAGCTGAGCTCACGCCAAGGCGAGCACCGAGTACCTGGTGTTACGAAGCCACTGCTTGGACATGTTTGCACAAGATGCAGGCAAACCTCGAACATAAGGGGTAACTTATTTTGGCGTCCTGGTAATGCGGATCCTACTATTTGGGGTACCATATTAGGGTCCCCAAGTTTCGGAATCTGCCATATGTCATTTGGGGACGTTGCTCGGGGGTGCTTTCGTCGTCGGATTCCTGAGGGCTTTGCTGCTTGATGTGAAGTGATTGTTGTCAACTCTGGGAATTGCAGGACATTCGGTTGATGATATAAATCCTGCATTACCCATAATAAGGAATATAGCATAGTTGCCATGGTTTAGGGTCCTTGAGGTAGTGCAGGATTTATATCCCTAAACCCTAAACCCCTATAGATCCCTTAAAAGAGCCCCTTATAGGTACCCCCATAGATCCCTTTAAAGGAACCCGAGGATTTATATCATCAACCGTTTCTCGGGTTGGAGATCGGCTGCGCGTCGCAGGTTTTTTTGGTACCGCGGAGTCCATGTGGAGGGGATGGGTTTGCTTCTACTTAAAGGATCATGGGACTTAGTAACTAGGGTTCTTAAAGGGCTCCTTTAAAGGGATCTATAGGGTTCCTTAAAGGGATCTATGAGGTTTAGGGTTTAGGGTCTACTTAAAGGATCATGGGACTTAGTAACTAGGGTTATAATTAGGGTAACTCTACTTATAACTACTTATAACCCCAATTAAGGTACTTATAACCTTACTTACTATGTCCCATGATCCTCCAAGTAGGATCTCGTGTTCATGTTCGAGGCCGAGGGCTCTTTCCTTTTTCAGGCACTCCGCCGAAAACTCTACACTTTGGAGCCCGAAGCCCTAAACTCAAGTGAGTCAGTCAACAACTAAGCTCTATGCAGGGATTGTTTCAGGCTCCATGTTGGTCTTGCGAAGTATAAGTTGTCTTCAAAACAGTAGCAAGACGGAAGCCCTCCGATATCTCCCTCGACAGTTCTGCTACGTAGCGCTGGGCCATCCTGTTGCTTCCTTCGTCGGTTGGGGTGGGCTAGCCAGGCTCAATGACACCACAACCTCATGGGTAGTTCTGCAGATTAGGGGTCCTTTTTGGAGTCCCTATGAAAAGGATCTTAGTATGGACCCTAATTTAGACAACAACCTATATGTTTTCGCCCTGAACCCTTTCAAGCTGCTCCTGTGCGCAGCCGGGAACTACTTGAACGACGACTTCAACTGGTCCAAGGCAGAGTGTGATTGGGATGAAACCTGAACCCTACTTAAAGGATCCTGGGACTTAGTAACTAGGGTTCTAATTAAGGCAACTCTACTTAAGACTACATATATCCCCAATTGAGGTACTTATAACCTTACTTACTAAGTCCCATGATCCTCCAAGTAAACCCTGCGCGCAACCTCAACCCTACCTGCGGTTCGCACGCGGGTCGCCCTGTACTCGTGGCCAAAACCAAAGTAAAAGCCACAGTTCCAGGCCCCGGTTTAGGGGTTTAGGGTTTAGGGTTTAGGGTTTAGGGATCAAGCCCTAAAGTCTCAAATCTTAACCATAGGCACCAAGCCCTAACTCATTTGGGTTTGTCTGTAGAGCCTTAGGGAGATTTGCATCTAGAGACTGGCAGGACTCTAATTGTAGAGGAGCTTCAGATCTTCGCAACAGCTTCAACGTCCTCTTTGACCGAGGAGTATACCTTAGGTTATAGACGGATGCCTACTACAGTTCCATGTAAAGCCTTCATCGGGTGATGTGGGCGTCTTACTTTCAAAAAGGCACCCTTAAGGGACCCTTGACCCCCGAGGTTCTCCCAAACCCATATCCCCAAGCTCGGAGTCCAATAGTCAAAAGGATTCACAGGGGATTCGTAGTAGTCTTAAGGTCTCAATTGTCTCTTAGGGGTACTTAGAATAATTTTTTAAGTTTTGGTCATTGTAATCCCTAAGAAACAGCTTAAATTATAATTTTTGCTAGGGTTCTAAGTTCAGTATAGCAATTTGGAGGTGTAGGTTGCGGGACGTGGGGTGAAGGGTTTAGGCTTTCGAAGACAGCTGTCTGAAGGCCTGGGGGTTTAAGGTTTCGGGCGTTGGACATGGAAATTCAGAAAGTAGCTCAGCATGGGGCCCAAACCCTGAACCCTAAACTCCAAACCCTAAACCCTAGATAAACAAAAAGCACCTAAAAAACAAAAAGGAACAAACAAGCCTTAAATAGACCCTAAACTGTTTACCTCAAACCCTGAAGCGGTTACGGTCGTCTGGATGCCTTTGTTCAACAGACACGAGGGTTCAAGCAGAAAAAGATGGCTGTAGCAGCGCGCCTTGGGTTTAGGAAGCCCCTTGGGCCCCACCAGGACTTTTAGGGGGTTTAGGGGGGGTTTAGGGTTTAGGGTTCAGGGTTTAGGGTTTAGGGTTTAGGGGACCTGTGCCACTTGGAGGTTCACGGGTAGTTATACGTGGGGTCGTAACTCCCCTAATATAGGGTTTAGGGTTTAGGGTTCACGGATTTAAAGTTCAGGGTTATAAATGGGGTTATACGGCGTCTGATATAGGTTGCAACCAGAGTTCTCCAACTTATGACCTTACTGATAACTACCCATGAACCTCCAAGTAGACCCTAAACCCTAAACCCTCTGAGAATCCCAAGGGCCCTTAAAGGAATCATTAGAACTACCCATGAATCAACCTTGGAGCAGGTGCCATTGACAGCCGACACGCAAGTCTGGTACGACTTTCACAGCTACGTCTTTCTTAATGGCTGCTCGCCTGTGCTTGGAGCTTCATGTCTGTAGGGTTTAGGGTTCCTGTAAAGGGGTCTACAAACTCTACTATTAAGGGCTATGATAAGGATCCAGTATAGGGGCCTCAGTAATTGGCATGACTATTCGGGGGGTTCCTCACCATAATTATAGTATCATATATCCCCAAAACCCTGCTGCGATTAGAAAGTTTCGTGTCCAGAATAACGGGTTCAGGGGTCAACGAAAGGGAGGGGCTTAGAAAAACAACATTGGGGTCAGAACATCGGAGGCCTCAAAAGGTGGGATGCAGGTGGGTAGGATCAAGGATCCCTTATATAAGGACTCTCACTTGGGAATATCGGTTCTAAGTTCAGCATAGTATTATAGAGTCGGAGCTTTAAACCCTGCAGCTTCGCCGGAAATAGAGCCCTACACGATTCGCTGCTCGCAGATCAAAGCCATTCTTCTCTTGGGCTGTTTCTGTGTTACAGCTCACTGGGGCCAAAGAATTATCCATGTCTGGTTTGGCGGTCATGAGGTCGAACCCCAAACCCTATGAAGCTACGGGCTTTAAGGAGCCTTTGCCAGTTTTCTGTGGCCCTTATTTGGGTGCTTTTTGCTGCTAACTTCTACAGGTCCCGGTGTTGGATATCATCGATGCCGAATCACCAACAAGCTCGGAGGCTGTTGGAGCCGAAACCCCAAACCCTATACCCTAAAACCCAACTGTAAAGCCATCAGAGTGCCAGCTCTGAGCGTACCGCAAGCTCCAAGTCTGGGGCATCAACGATCATCAAAGAGTAGGGTTTGGTGAGTAAGCCCTCCTTGGGAATGCCTGGTATGTTGGCGATAGAAGCCCTGTAGTGACCCAAAACCCAACTTTTCAACTGTTGGGCTCTTAAAAAATAGTCTCAGCGGAAAGTTTTGTTACCTCATGGTATTTGGGAAGTAGACCCTGCTTCACGACAAGGCTAAGAAAGTAAAACGGCTGTGCTGCCTGAAGAGTTTTCATCACGTGAAAGTGGTGTAGGTGAGCTGCAGGGTAGTTTCAGAGCACCAGGAACCCCCAATATGTATCGCGGACAGCAGGATGCTCAATATGTCCCTATTCTATATTATACATAGATACCCGTTCTTCCATCATGCAACACACATTCACATATACATATACATGTACATACACATACACATTCTTACATGCGTACATACATACCTCCGTCCCGCATTTTATCCATCGCATCCCATCCATCCCTCCCCTCCGAGATTGCTATACTGTTCCGCCCTCCCTTTTGTCTTACAGAAAGACATTTGTGAATATATATATATATATGTGTACATATATACATATATATATATACACACATATCTATATATATATATATAGAGAGAGAGAGAGAGAGAGAGAGAGAGAGAGAGAGAGAGAGAGAGAGAGAGAGAGAGAGAGAGAGAGAGAGAGAGAGAGAGAGCGAGAGAGAGAGAGAGAGAGAGACAGAGAGAGCGAGAGAGCCGGAGCCGTAGCCATGCCACAGCATCTGGCATTCGGAAAGCATTAATCAACACATCTTCCGTGTCAGCTACGACAGGAGCCCGAGAAGGTCGTCTCAATGCGTCTTAATTACATGCATACAAATATATATATATATATATATATATATATATATATATTCATACCTATATATATATATATATATGTGTATATATATATACATATATGTATGTGTGTATGTGTATACACTTCAAACGCATGCATGGGTGGATGGACGGAAGAATTGCGTTCGTTTTGGTTTCCAAATCGTGTATGTAAGGTACACCCGGAAGTCCCCATCCCTATCATTCTGCTTCCTGAATTAGCAAGGCTCGGTGGTCTCGTCCGATGCGGAGAACTTCAACTACACAAACTACACCATCGAGTTCCTTGTTGGGATGTTGGAGTGTAGGATTTTGAGGCAGCAAGCTTAAACATAAGCTTCAGGTTTGAGCGTTTAAGGTGTCGGGCGGCAGAACCGCCTGATACTGGTTCGCTTCATTGATGTAGATGGCTGAGCAATAACCCGCCCCCCTTAATCAGCATTATACCAGGTACTTTAATATCAAGCTCCCCCCCCCGCTGTATTTTCACCTGAAGGCCCAAGCTACTGTTTGGCGCGCTCCTTACTGTAAGTATAGTATAACGTACCCCAGAACCCTATTCTAATTGTTAATAAGGCATCTTAATACTACTTGAGACCGAAGCTCCAGAGAACGTCCTAGACTTCACGCGTGAGGTTTTGTTGTGGCTGAGGGTCTTCTAGTATAATTCAAGGATCCAAAGGACCCGGTCATTGAGCAGTTGAGTCTAGAATGCCAGGAAAAAGAAAACTCCCTACACCCTAAACTCTATGTATATTGGCCCTAAACCCTAAGCCCTAACCCCTAAACCCTAACCCAAACCCTACGTAGTCCAGTCTGTTGTAGGAAGGTTTACAATGTATGGTGGACTCGGACCTTCGTGCGCACCCGGATTCAGGAATATACCCTAAACTTATAGTAGGACCCCTAAGGTATATTCCTTAATTCAGGGATATTGGAGTCTCTGGGCACTCTATCGGATCCCCACTCGCAGAGTTGGGTTTCAGTCTTGGTAAAGCTCGGGTTCAGGACTCAGAGATCAATTAGGCTTTCCTTGGCCAATCTGCCTCGACTGCGTGCTGCCTGTTTTTTTTTTTGTTTGTGTGTGTGTGTGTGTGCTATCTCTCGCCTAATGCATGGCGATCGAGACAGCATGCACAACTGTCTGGTGCTTGGTAAGGAATGGGGGAATGGATCCCGAAAGTAGTCCCTGTATAACCCCTGATAGCAGTCCCAATAACCCATTCCCCCATTCTCTACTAAGAGCCAGACAGACTCAAATTGAGGCAGCACCCTCCCGAGACGGCGTGTGAAGTGCTCATGGTTTGGCGCTTCGGATTTGCCATAAAGCAAGTACTCTAGGGGCCGCAATAATTACCTATTACGATTAGAATAGGATTCCTTTAGAGGGATCTGTAAGGGCTACTATAAGGGCTATGACATGGATTGAGTAGAGGGGCCTAAAGAATTAACAACACTATTTTGGGGGTTCCTTATTATAAGTATAGAGTAATATACCCCAATGCCCCATTCTAATTCTCAAGGCCCTTGTATCAAAGAGTTTGAGGCTTTCAGTTGGAAGTCGGGCCGATCTCACCGAGTGCTGCCCGGATGTGTGCGCTCGCCTTATGTGCGACGATCGAGACGGTATGCGCAAATTGAGGCAGCACCCAATCGAGGCAGAATGGCCAGGGAAAGCCCCAATGAGGGATTGAGAGATTGAATATAATCCTAACCCCAAGCCCTCAGCTCTATAAGGCCCTAGTCCTGAAATCCCTGAGCCCCCAAACCACTACCCTAAAGCCGAATCCCCCAACCCTAAACTCTAAACCCTGAAACCGAAACCGAACCTCAAGGTTCAACATCTCCCAGAATGTCTCGGAAGCAACTAACTTCTCCGACTTTGGCTTCTACGTCCTGGTCCGGGGCTCGGGGGCGGGGCGATCACCGGCAGCAAAACAAGCATGTCGATAGTAATCTAGAAGCCATGTTAATCATTATCACATATAACAGTAGTGGTAACAATGATCATAATCGGACTGGGGGCAGGCTTCTGGGGAGCTTTCTTGGGAAGCGGTGTCCTCAAAGTTAGGAGGTTCTCTTTGCGGGATCATTGTGTTTTTTGTAAGAGTGTTGAGGTTGTTATAATGAAGTTACTGCATATTGCCGGGTCCTATTCCATGCTCGAAACTCTCCAGCTGCACACTAGGTACCGATCTGGGATAGCTTTTCAGTTCCCTTACTGCTTAATTAATATAGAGCCCGAATTACACATACTTTCGGGGACTGCCTAAAGACCCCAATATCCCTTAATTAAGGAATATGCCTTAAATTATAGTAGGATCCCTAATATGATTTAAGGCAAATTCCTTAATCAAGGGATGTTTGAGTCTCTGGGTGTTGAAATCGACACCGAGTACAGGGCTTTATCGGAGGGTGCGGCGTGCAGGCTCCAGTCCACTGGCCAAGAGAGGGTTCTGGGTTCAGTGGTTTCGGGTGCAGCGTAGAAACCTGCTGGGTTCTTGTTAAGGGCTTTTGGGTTTAGGGCATATTAGGGATCCCGTTCTTGTTAAGGGCTTTTGGGTTTAGGGCATATTAGGGATCCCGTTCTTGTTAAGGGCTTTAGGGTATAGGGTTTAGGGTATATAAAGGAAACCATATGGGTGGTTGTCAAAACTAGGGTCCCTTTTTGGGTCCTTAGTATAATACGGCACCGATTATTTAGGATACCCAAAAAAGGACCTTAATTTTGACAACTACCCATATCATTTACTATAGATCCCTCCTTAAATTCCTTAACAAGCACCCAGCCTGGTCAGCAAAGCCCTTGTTGTATCCACCGACAATAGTAGGACGCATACGAAGAATCCTAGTACGAAGCGGTAATTATTCAGCCTCGTAGACTGGTGAAGTCTACGGGCATGGGGGGATACTAAAGTCTACTAGTCATTCCGACCAAGCTGACAGGCACGTAGGCGGTGTAAAGCCTGTACCTATATCATAGGAGGCTAAAAGGGGTCTTAGCGTATGGGGGTTTAGTAGGGATTCGGGTTCCCATAATAGGGTTCATATTAAGGAATCCCTACACCAAGAATCTTAAACCCCCCTTTTGGCCTCCCATCACTATAATTTGTCAGGAGCCGAATTACGATCTGCCAATGAAGCTTCAAAGGCCGCTCCGTGTTTTAGGCAAGTCCTTACACTGCCATAGCCTACTCCTACTTGTTCACTGTAGGTTCTTATACCAAAGAGCTTATAGGAGCCCTACAAAATATGTAGGTGTTGGTAGTTTTAACCTTTTTTATTTTGTAGGCAGTGGTCTCAACCTACCCAAAATCTTCAACGCCAAGGATTCAGGGCTTAAGGTTTTTGGGGGTTTGGGGGTTTAGGGCTTCGGGGGCTTATAGGGTTTAAGCCCACGGTCGCTCGCAGTCGGCCGGACCTTCCAGCATCCCGTGATTAAGGAGCACATCTAAAAGCCCAGTGGGGCTTCTTAAGTACCAAACAGCGTTTGGATAGCAACAAGAGACGGATTCGTCAGCGGATTGACCACAATCCCCGGAAGCCCTACACCCTAAGCCCTAAACCCAAAACCCCCAAAACCCTAAGCCCTAAACCCTACACCCTAGACGTTTTGCCAAGGAGGAGATCCATCTTTGCTTCCGCGCGACGTTCGAAGCTACGCGCTTCGAGATCGACGGCACAGCGGCGCGGCGCACAGCGCACGATTGTTGTGTTCCATTTAGCATTTGCTTTTAAGCTTGATGGCGAGAGATAGAATTTTGGATTGAAATAGGGTTTTTATTGTAACGCTTTGTAACTGAGAAGCCCTTACAGGCAATATTCGGGCTCTGTAAGGGTGGGATGGATAAGCTTTTGCGTACGGGGATCGATTGCTTTCCGATTGATCGCCGCGGGGTTTGTTGTGCCTTGTGGCTTCGGGGTCGTCAGTTCAGGATTTTCAGTTTGAGGGATTTGGGTTTGGAGATTGAATCTGCAGATGCCAGAACTTCTGAAGTTCTGCAGGTAAGGGGCTTTGGGGCTGAATATGTTACAGTAGGGTATCTTTATTTTGGCCAGGTGGCTCCGTAAGCCCTCCTCGGCAGAGCTTGTGGATCCACCAGAATTCAACTCTCTTCTCCAAACTACGACCAAGAGTAAAGCTTTGCAAATTCGAAGCGCTGGTCCATTCCAGATCCTGTAGCATCTACACAAGCTGAACCCCTAAACCCTAAACCCTAAACCCTAAACCGGTGCAAGCCATGCTAGTACAAATGAGGGGCAAAAAAACTGAAGCCATGCCAGCTGCAACTCTGAACTCACGCCTTGCCACCACGCCTGAACCCCTGAACCCTGAACCCCAAATCCTAAACCCTAAATCCTAAACCCTAAACCCTAAATCCTAAACCCTAAACCCCTTGAGCCCGAAACCCCCAAACCTGAACCCCCTTGACTCCTAAACTCTAAACTCCATTTCGCAAACCCAAAAGCCCCTGAACCCACCTGCGACATACGGCTTTTCCGGTCCATTCGGAAATCCCCGAAGTTTCCTAAGGGATTGAGGGTTCAGGGTTCTAAGATGCGCCCGAAGTAAGTAGCCGCCACTCAAAGCTTATGGTATTTTGCAAATTCCCCGGAAAATCTTGCAAGGGGTGCTGGAGTCCCAAGTCGCCCCCCCCGGAGACGCAAGCCTCAAGGAACCGCCGTACCAATAAATACCTCGCTGTTCAGTGGTACACTTTTTTACTTTCAGGTTTCTGGGTTCCTATTCCAAAATAAGAAGCTTAAAAAAGTATGTACTTTTTCCCAGTGGGTTACTGAACAGCCTTAAATACAGCTCCTCAAATCCCAAAACCCTAAGCTCTACTGCTGCGGTAGCAAAAGTCCCAACCGCGCTTACAAGAAAACTTAACCCTAAACCCCTAAACCACTGAACCCATAACCCTAAGCCCTAAGCCCTAAACCCCAAAACCTACATCCCTAACCCCAAACCCCAAAACTTGCCTGGGCTTCGCAGGCTGAGGAGTTCTGCCTCAGCAACTGTACGATTTCGAACCGGACGCAGACGCGGCTTTCCCGGCTTTTGGATTTTGTTCCGGGTTTAGGGTTTAGGGCTCAGGCTCTTAGGAGCCTGAACCTTGCATCTTAGGGGTTTAGGGGTTTAGGGTTTAGGCCTAGGGTTTGGAGTTTAGGGTTTAGGTTTCAGGGCTTCTGGGGCTTGGGGCGGTTCAGGGTAGCTAGAGTGGTTTAGGAGTTTGGGTCTTTGTGGCTTTGGGGTTTGGGTCATTTCGCGCTATAGGGTTTAGATGCATTTTTTGGTTTGCTGCTTTTAGGGTTTGGTGTCCGCAGCGGGGGCTTCAAGCACAACCACCTGTAAGCCGTGCAACCCTATCAAATTCCCGAAAGCCCAAAACCCTAAATCTCTAGAGCTCCGTACAGAGCTTAAACCGCAGAAGTCTGAAACATGAACACCCCTTAAAAGCTCTGAAAACCACAAACGTCTAGAGCTTGAGCGAATTTGCACAAACTCCAGCTGGAGCATTATGCCCGTTGTCTAGTAGACTAACATATGTATTCAACACGCAGGACATGGCCCTGACACTTTTGGGTATATGGCCCGTTTTCCTTACAGATTTGATTACTTTTGGTACTTACAGGTTCATGGTTAGTTATGCGTAGGGTTATAAGTAGGATAACTTTGGTTGTCATTTATAACCTATATCAGGGGACTGATAACCCCACTTATAACTACCCATGAACCTCCAAGTATCTTCTGTTTCAGTATATTTCCAAAAATAGGCCTTATTAGGTCGTTATTATGGGCATTAAGGCCCCCTATACCCCCCCTCCCCCCACCCTCTAAGGGTTGCTATGAGAATTGGTTACTCTGGGTAAGCCCTAACATGCCCTAACCCTAGGGGTCCATGTACCCAAATAGAAACAACACCCTTAAACCCTAAACCCTAAAGCCCTTATAGAACCCTTGTAGAACCCTGAAAGGCACCCCTTAAAGGACCCAGGTTCCCACATTAATTGCTCAGGGAGTGCATCGTTGATTGCCTCTTCACGCCGATTGCCCCTGGCCTGAAAAAAAGAGGGTTTTGGGTTTTGGGTCGGCAGAAATGTCAGCAGGCACCGCAGAGGGGATGTGAGGCTTTTCATTGTAGGGTTTTGGGATTATGATTTTACTCTAGAAGGGGGTGGAGGTGGGTCGGGGTGTGATTCGAAACATCGCCGCCCACTTCAGTGGCAGAGGGGCTTGTGTTTTGGACTTCAGGGATGTGGGGTTCGTCCCTGTCCGTCAACCCCCAATCATGCTGCAAAAGGGTTTTAGGGTACAGGGATTCGGGTTGGGGGTTCAGGGTTTCGGGTTTGGGGTTCGGGATTTCGGGTTTAGGGTTTAGGGAACTGCATGATCTGATCCCTGCACATGCCTACGATACAGTCTGCTGGGTATACGGCGTGCTCCTCGGCCTATTCAGGTGCAGTGAAGGGGCTTGAATGGCAAGCAGTTTATTTATCTATATCTCAATTGACAGTAACAAGGTTTCTGAAACTCATTGGGTTGCTAGCACTGCTTCCCATGCTCATGAAACCGCCGATGTTTGGGATGATGAACATGAAATAAGGACGATGATGGCGTTCATGAAGAGCCACTGTATTGCAGTGCTAGTGGTGTTGATGATGATTTAGGGTTTAGGGTTCAGGGCTAGAGAGTGGCAGTGACATTATCGCTGGATATGGTCAGAATGACAAGGCTGTGCACGATACTTATGACGAGGAGTCTGTTTATCAAGCAAACGGCTATTGCAAACACAAATCAAACAGACAGCTAATGTTGCTGACTTTGTTCGGTCGTGACTGTTACGCGGCTACACAGTAATTCGGACGGGCTAACTTTGAGTTAAGCCCTCAAACAAAGCCCGCTCTGCTACCAACCCCCAATATCGCCCCTCCTGAAATCCTAAACCCCTTAGCCCTAATTTTACTTCTCGGGGGGGTAATTACAGGAGCCGGCCCACCTTTCCAACACCAGCAGAACCAAGATAACTTTTGCCCAAGGCAAAGTCAATTGGACAATCTGGTCGAGAGAGTTCAGGTGTTGCGTGACTTCCTGAGAGGTGTGATGATATCGACGCCGTACAGGGACTGGGTATGAAATGCCCGTTTCTCTCCGTTGGGTCGGTCGACACGACCGAAGGAAGATACGAGATATCTGCACCATGGCGGCATGCCGACGGCAGGATGAACAAGCAGGCGATGCCGTGGACCGAGGACTTTCGCTGGCTCACTGCAATAGCAAGAATGAGGAGAACCCCTGGCTCCCACATGATAATCCTCATGCAAACGCAGACAGGGCTACTCTCCTGGACGGAGGGTTTTGGGGTCTTTAGAGTTTGGGGTTTAGGGTTTGAGGGTAGGTAGTCTAGTTAGCCACCGACTTTTCAGGCACCATAATAAAAAGTTCAGACCGGTAGAGCAAGGCTTCGGGTTTTCGGGTTTGGGCTTCTGTGGAGGCGTCTCAAAAGGATTGTAGAGTTCTGATCCCACGGGGTTGCGGAGACTCCGTCTGTATGAGCCCTCGCTTGAATCAGCTCGTACAGGGTTGGTGGTGTTCTCGTGTGCCCACGGAGGACTGTTGCTGGTGTTGGTGCGGACAGGGGGAACAAGCTTCCACATGGTTGCAAGTATGTGCAGCGTCCAACTTGCTCAACTCGCCCGGAATATTCGAAGCTCCCGCATTCTCCAGATCCTTCCGGAGGGAGACCTTCATTCGAGAACAAGCCCGAAGCGTCTGAAACCTGCACAGCTCAATACAAAGCCAGTACAACGGTGCTATAGGTTTACAGAGCCTGTGAATTTCCGTGAACTCCCAGTGCTTCCGTCTGGCCCAAATGCCAAGGCCCGCAGCCAAGTTCGGTGCACGGCCTTACCTGCCGCAACCTGAGCCACCAAGATTTGTTCCAAAGATACGTACATATCACGCTACCCTACAGTGCCTGTACTTTGTTTCAAGGTCGGGTGGCTTTAATATTACGATGCGTCGGAGCGGACTACTTCGTGGTTAAGTTGTGTCTGTGTCGGGTAGCTTGAGGCTTTCCCAAAGCTTGCCAGTAATGTAGGAGCCTGATTAAGAAACCCTGGGCCTATAACCTCAATATAGTAGGGTTCATATAAGGAGCCCTAATAAGGCCCAAGGTTTCTTAATCAGGTTCAAACCCTAAAACCCTAAACCCTTTCTAGAACCCTTATAAAGTAGAAGCCAGAAAGTTGGAATATGGATTAATGGTCGGATCCCCTATAATTTACCTTAAAGGGGTTAGGATAATGATATTCCAACTTTCTGGCTTCTACTGTAGATCCCTTTTGAGGAGCCCTTAAAGGTTCCTACATTAACCCCAAGTTGCTCGGTTGACTTCGCTTTTCCAAGGGCAGGTGTGCAGCTTCGGTCCATAGGTTTTCCTACGTTCTCCTCCCCTTTTGGAGGAACCTCTTGGATGATAAAAATGGGACCTCAATACACACCTATACTATTTTGGGGGCTCCTTCTTATAATTCTCGTAGATTATACCCCAAAACCCTATTCTAATTATTATAAGGTGATCCTAGATGCCTCCTAAACCCAAACCCCACACCCCCAAAGCAGTTCCCTTTTCCGGGATCTTACAGCTGTTGAAGAAACGGTCAAATTGAAAAGTTGAATTTTATGCTACATCGCAACATGTACAGAGCAGCCACAATGATATTGATGGTACACTCATTAGTGATAGGGCCACAAGCAGTGATGATGGCTGTTGCCACAGTACATCTTCGATGAGAGGGTACCGGTTCCCGAAATCATACAACGGATTGTGAAAAAGATCACATAGGATTATAACCGTGTGGTCGTCTGGAGTTCCTGAACAAATGCAGCCTCTTGCAGTGCTGCCGTATATATCTGCCATCCGAATCCTGGTGTGCAGGTTTGCACAGTGTGCGGAGCCCCCAAACCCCAGGGTTTAGGGTTTAGGTTTAGAGTTCAGGGTTTAGGGTTCAGGGTTTAGGGTTCAGGGTTTAGGGTTTAGGGTTCAGGGTTTAGGGTTCAGGGTTTAGGTTTAGGGTTCAGGGTTTAGGGTTTAGGGTTCCCAGACCCTGGACCCAAAATGTCGAGGCATCCCCTGGCCTCTGCATAGAAATGCTAGACGCGGGCCTTCGCATATGAAGCTGGAACCCACGACCCCCAAACCACGATATATTCGGGCTTTGCGGGTTTATAAGGCTTGATAATGGGTTTCGCAGGCTGTTTAGGGATAGACTATTAAGGTTTTATGCGGCCTTATGAGGGTTCTACTAATTCATGCTGCGCAGCATTCACCACTAAACAATAGGTTGTGTGGGTCCAACAGGACTATACGGTTTATCGAGAGTCTGACCTGACGTTGCAAGGGTTCTACAACGGCAAAGCCCTAGAACTTGCCCTGATCCCTAAACCCTAAACCCTAAACCCTAAACCCTAAACGCTAGCACTTAAAAAAGCAAAAACAACCTAAACACTATATAAGTCTCGGATTCCTCTAGCAGGTGCTGACCCTGCAGCCCAAAAGCCCGACGCCCAAGCTCCTAAACCCGAAGTACGAGTTTTGAACTCCCCTCAGAAGTAGGTGCTGAGTACTAAGGGTTTAGGGTTTAGGGTTACTATGAACATTGTGTGTTTTGTGGCAAGCTTAATTTCAAAATCCCCCACAGCAGGCCGGAGGCTTGCCAGATGGTGCCGAAGGTGCCTTGCTGCATGGGAGTTTCAGAACGTGAAGGGACCCAAGTGTATGCCCTAAACCGTAGGATGCATGCCACAAGGGTCTCCAGTATTGCAACTCTTTTTCCAACAACCTTTCAAAAGGACAGAATGAGCCTAATTTCATGCTCGCACCACGGAAAAACAGCAATCCCGCTATTGTCGGAAGCAAGTAGGAACGGTTCACAAGGACTTCCGCACCACGCAGTGCAAGCCGCAAAGCCTGCCGTAGCATGTCACCTTTGTTGCCCGAAGACTGATCTACTATGATTTACCGAATCCATGGGTTGACTTTGTTTCAGAATTCACAGATGGTGATTCGGATACTGCTTGACTTTCCCTATTGTTTGGCGGGTGCCGGGGGGGGGAACGGGGTTTTGCGGCTTCAAGTGAGTGTGGTCTAGGCAATGACCCATGCTTGGGGTTCATGTAGGGTATGCGAGCAGATTGAAAGTACATTGTTGGTTTGAAGCCTTTCGACTTAGGTGCCAAGCTGATGGCCCAATGCGAGTTGAAAAGAACTCTAGTTCTAAGCCTTTCACCCTACACCATCAATGTACCGCAACCTGCATTTTTGTAGGGTCCTCCTGATACCTAACATCGAACGTATAGGGGCACTACAGAAAAGTAGGTCTTGGCAGGTCCAGGTACGCCATTAACCTTCGACCCCAGCCCCTTGAGTCCTTGGCTTGTTCCAGCTTGGCACCCGAATTTTGTCAAGAAGGCAGAATCCAGATTAGCGACTCGCACCTACCTTTCAATTTGATACATCTTTACGAGTGTTAAGAGTATGCCTCCCAGTATGTACCCCACGCCCAGAGCCCTGGACTTCAATAAAGACGTGCTAAGAAAGTGGGACTTTCCCGTAACCCTAGCCCAGATCGCTCCAGAAAATTCCAAAGTCGCCATCTGGATTTGAATCTGTTGCTTCCTATCGGGGCTTTAGGAGCTAGGGTTATATAAGGGTTTTGCAGTATCGATACAAACCTCGAAGACTCAATGCTTAAGTCCTGAACCGCTAGACACTCATCAGAAGTGAGCTTACGATTCAGCCTCGCGCAGATGCTTCGCAACAACTGCTGGCAAAGCCGGATTGTGCAGCGCAGGCACAGTCCTGGCTTTTGGGATGGAGGGTATTGTTCAGGGTTTAAAGTTGAGGGTTTTGGGTTCTGGTCTTGGAGTTTCGGGATTAGGGTTTGGGGGTCAATAGTTTAAAGTTTAAAGTTGAGGGTTTAGGCTTTAGGGTTCAGGAGTATCTTGAATGAACTCTCCGTGAACCCTAAACACTAGCATCCGGGCCCCCCTTTTCGAAGCCAGGCACAAGCAAGCGCAGACTCGAAGTTCCCACAATCCCAAGCCCGCACTGGAAGAACTTGAGGGTTCAAGGTGTATTGAGTCGGCAGTCTCCTTGGGTTTGCATTTTTGATGCTTGTTCCTGTAAAACCCAAGAGAACATCAAACATACTACTT
The DNA here is from genome assembly GCA_905221615.1 of Symbiodinium sp. CCMP2592. Taxonomy (NCBI): domain Eukaryota; class Dinophyceae; order Suessiales; family Symbiodiniaceae; genus Symbiodinium; species Symbiodinium sp. CCMP2592. Next base: position 976,363 of record CAJNDT010000302.1, on the reverse strand, counting down.
TCATTATGATTCTGTTCTAAGGGGAGGGATTAATTTAGGGCTTGCCCGGGCTTAGTTGGTGTTATGAGGGTTTAGGATCCAGAGTTTTGGGTTTGGATAACCGTTTACTGTTAGGGCTGCTTAGGGTTCCAGGGGTTACAAGCGAAGAATAGCGACCAAATCCTAAACCCCAACTTGTGGCACTCTCCGGACTATTCGGTGCTTTGCCGCAATTTCCCTGCCGCAAGCTCGCCAATCAGAGACGTTAATCTGTGAATCCTCTACCTGCTACTTGGATGTTCATGGGTCGTGATAAATGGTCTGTAAGTAAATAAGTTAGCCATAAATAGACAATATGGCCCTTTCAGGGGACTTGTAACCCCACTGAGAATCACCCATGAACCTCAAACTGAAGCCCAAACCGTAGACGTCAAGCCAGCGTACCAAAATCACAAAGGTCCAGTCTCAAAGCCCTATACACCCTGGAGCCTGCACCCCTCACACTGACCAGCTGCAAGCGACTCAGGATGCAGTCATGTCTATCGCCATATTTCGCTGCAATATTCTAAAAGTGCTTCCGCACATTTAACCCCCGATGTGACCCCTGAGCCACACGAGTCATAGACTCGCTTAATGTCGCTTGCAGCTTTGTAATGGGCTTTAGGCGCATTGTCGAAGACATGAGCATGGCAGGCACGTGAAAGCAGAAAGCAAGAACATCGTCTCTTAGGCGACAACTTGAACTCGGAACCCTAAACCCTCAACCCTAAACCCTAAACCGAAAACCCTAGACCCTCATCCTTTGTCTGTCAATCCAAAGGCTAGATGTTGGGGTGCTCCTTTTCACTTGCCCGGACGTGGAGACGCCGAGCCTGCGCAACACCCTATGAAATCGTAAACTGAAAAGAACCTACTTGGAGGTTCATGGGTAGTTATAAGTTGGGTTATCAGTCCCCTTATATAGGTTATAATCATGTTTATCCTACTCGGAACCGTACTTATAACTACCCATGAACCTCCAAGTAGACCTCAACCCTAAACCCTACTTCCTTCAACTGGATAGCTTCAACTGTTCGAAGACCTCTGACACACCCATTCGGCAGCATTGCATGCAAGGTGCAGGCTTTCTACGATGGAGCAGGCGGATGGCGATCTGCTTGCGGGGATAGTTGCAAGTTGTAGGTCGCCCAAACAAGATCTAAACTCTAAAGCCATAAAATATATATATATATATATATATGTATGTACGTATGCATGTATGTACTATATAGATACATTCAGCCTGCCCACCGTACTCTTCGGAAGCGCGCACTCGCCTTCTGTTTTGGACACAAAAGCCTGGTGTATATAAGCCTGAACAGTCAGAAGAGGATGTCTCTCAAAGCTAACACTCTGCTCGGCTCCCGCATGTGCTTATCTGTAATTGCTTCATCTGCTCGTTCGGCTCATGTATATGGGAGTTTCCGAAAGTTACGGGGTATTTTGGATTGGGTCCGTACAAAAAGGATCCTACTATTGAGGGTACCATATTAGGGTCCTCTAATTTCGGAAACCCCCATATCGTTTTGGGTTTATTTTGGAGACCTTTGGCTGTTTGTTGTGGGCGTCTGCAAGGGTTGTACAGCTTTCGTGACTCCTAACTGTCTTTGGTGTGTCCGGGAGCACGTAAAACACGCAAAAAGCGCACTCTCACAGTGTCCCGTTTTGTTTAGAAGCATCCAAAAGTTGTGCAACCCGTTGGAATCCCAAAGTCATGACAGCCTTGCGTCAGGAATGGAGGCGGCGGTCTCAGATACCTAGGGTTTAGGGTGTAGGGAAAATTACATAGCACCTTCGAACATCCTGTACAAGGTCCGTAAGCTCTTGAAGCAGACTCATCAGGACCCTTTCAATGCGCACTTCCCGAAGCCTGAAAACCCCAAACCCCTAAAGCATCTTAAAAAAACTCAACAAGACCCATATTGAAAAATGCCAAAAACCCTAAACCATCTTAAAAGACTCATCAAGACCGGCATTAAAAGCAAAAGCACCAGAAACGACTTGGTGCGTTTCGAGACGGGGGTCTGAGAGGAGTTGGGTTCAGAGTTTGGACTGGGAGTTATACAGTTTAGGATTTTTCTGGTCCAGGGTCCAGGGTTTCAGGTGTTGGAGTTTTGGGTTTAGGGGTTTAGGGGTCTAGAGTCTATAGGATTTAGGGTTTCGGGTGTTGGTTTAGAGTTTAGGGGTTTAGGGGTTTAGGGGTCGAGGGTTGCGGGGTTTAGGGTTTCGGGTGTTGGAGTTTTGGGTGCGGAAACATGGAGGTTTCGGTTAGGGTTTAGGGTTTAGGGGTTTAAGGTTTAGGGTTCAGGGGTTTAGGGTTTAGGGCTTTAGGGTTTAGTGTTTAGGGGTTTAGGGTGGAAAGAGAAGGGGGTCGGAAAGCACCGGGGTGTCACGGTAGGTCCGGAACCCTACAAGCCCCAATTAGACCCCAAACCCTAAACCCAATCTAAACCCTACATCCCTGGACCCTGACACCTGAGACCCAGAACAATGAAGCCAGCTTCTGAAGCTGGGCTTTAGGGTTTAGGGTCTGGGGTCTCTGGGTTCGGTCCGTTGTGGAAGAGATCTTTAGGCACTCAAGGCCAGAGGTCGGTCCTGAACTAGCCCAAACCCGAAGCCCTAAACCTGGGAGTTAGGATTAGGGACCCTCCAAAAAATATAGACCCTCTCAATAAGATCCCTTTAAAGAGAGCCAGAAGTAGGGTTCGGAAGGGGTATACCCTTTAAGAGGGTCCCCAAACCCTAGAACTCCTAAGCCCGAACAACTCTCAAGCCCCTAAAACCTCGAAGTCCTGAAACCCCTGAAGCCCCTAAAACTCATAAGCCCTCAACACCCCCACTTTCTCTACACCGACCCTAAACCCTAAGCCCTAAACACCAAAATCCTAAACCCTAAACCCTAAACCGAGATTCCGAGGTTAATGACTCCAATGGAACGAACGACAGCAACAGTAGCAACACCAGCCGGGGAGCCCGGATCCTGCTAGCTCGGCGTAAGGGATTGAAAGAGGGGCTGTTATGGGGGGGGGTTTAGAGTTGTTTATGGAGGTTTCTTAGTATTTGGATTGAAAGAGGGGGTTTTAAATGGTTTACACGGGTTTTCGAAGCTATAAAAAGACTTAAAGAGGTTTTATAGGGGCTTAGATTTGAAGTCGTTTCTGGAGGGCTTGTGGGGTTTTGAGGGCTGTATGGGCTTACGTCCAACTTTAGCATTCTAGCATTGGTGGCATAATTGAATGTGAAAAGTCAGCATGTTTTGGCACATGCTATATATCAGAATCTATGGTTCCAGTGCATATCAAATGTGAGGGATTAGGGTTCATGCTCTTGTAATCAGGGTGAGGCATTTGGGATTCGGGCTTCTTAGGCAACATGCTCATTCGTACTGCTACGTTTCGTGAATTGTCCGTTTTAGTCTTTGTTGTCAGCATCACTGGTACTTTCATGTTTCGTTACTCTTGCTTTTGCGACAATGGCTACTCGCACTTGGGAAACCTGGCGACGGGTTCTTGCAGCTCATGTTTGTCATAGGGCCGGGCAGGCTGAATCGAGCTTGATGCTTTCCATAGCGGTTTAGGAGCTTTACATGTTCATTCAAAAGTATAGCAGCGAAACACCTGGCAACTGAAGGGTTGAAGGGGCGCAGACTGCATGCCAGGTTTAGGCTTGGAGCGCCCCAAACCCTAGACCCTAAAATGGTTGATGTTGAATCCTTTTTCGCTCAGCACGAGGCCCTTCAAGAGCTCAAGAACAGGTCCGGTTTGGGGTACATGTAGGCCCACTTCCGTACCTTCTAGCAAGTAACACCAAGGCGGCATTGCGCTGAGTGTTCTGCTTACCCCCCACTGCATGCCCTACCTTAACCCGGAATGGCCTACGTACTATTTTAAGGACACTTGCAACGAAATCACATTACGGAGCCCTGAAAAAAGGTAGGTTATTCAGGGTTAAGGTAGTTCCTTATAAAGTATCATTCACTGAAACCCAGTCGGAAGTCCCAAACCCATTACAGTAGAAGCCAGAAAGTTGGAACATCATGACCCTCATGCCCTTAAGGTAAAGTATAGGGAATCAGAGCATTAATCGTCCTAGATCCATGTTCCAACTTTCTGGGGTTCACTATCCCTAAACCCTAAACGCTAAACCCTAAACTCTAAAGACCTAGCCGAGGCCTGGGGACGCCACCTACCTGCCGGTGTGGCAGGTTCCTTCAAAGGTTTAAGGGCGGAAGTCGGGGTTCTTCTAAAGGTAGTTTAGGGACCGGGTCTATAGGGGGTTTAGGGTTTAGGGTTGACGGATTAACAAGACTATCTTTATTATAATTATGGTATACTATGCCCCCCAAACCCCTATTCCAGCTATTAAGGCCCCTACATTAAGGGCGGAGGTCGGGGTTCTTCGAAAGGTCCTCTGAAAGGACGACAAAGTGGACAAACGGGATTCTGATTTTAAAGCGCTTATACTGCCATGACTCTCCATAGTACAGTGCTCATGGTACCCTCTACTAGAATACACCTATAGCACTTATAGACTTATAGCACCCTCACAGTTACAGTACCTGTGAAGTATCCGTACATTCTCTTTGCAGTCGTATCCTTGTAGTGTCCATGCATGTGGGTAGTTGTCAAAATTATGGTCCCTTTTTGGGTCCCTATTATAATACGGCACTTAATATTTAGGGTACCCCAAAAAGGGACCCTAATTTTGACAACCACCCACGTGAGGCCCACAGAGGTTCAGACAGCTGTGCTCTGGCGCTCGAAGTTCAACCTCACGGCAGAGGTCGGGCTTCGTGGTTTGGGATGTAGGGTTTAGGGTTTAGGGATGCTTTAGAACAGGGGGGGGGCTTAGGGTTTAGGGCAATACTACGTGGCGGTATTCTGCCCAAAGTCCCAAACCCCGTGAGGGCTGCCGAGGATTGGGTTCCGCATTTCGAGACCGGCTCTTACTAGGGTTTAGGGTTTAGCGGTGAGGGTTTAGGGGGTACGTCTGTAAACCTTAAGCTCTCCAGGCACCTACTCATCAACTCAAGGTCAAATTTCTGAACACTGTACTCTGAACCCTAAACCCTAAACCCTAAACCTGTAGCCCTCAGCCTTCACAACGGCGGCTGCTGCAGAGAGCATACCGCAGGACTTAGAAGTGCAACCACTCCTCAAGGGCGCTGCCTCTCCGACCCTGAACCCTACTTGGAGGATCATGAGACTTAGTAAGTAAGGTTATAAGTACCTTAATTGGAGCTTTCTGTAGTTTTGATTCAAGTAGAGTTACCCTAAAGTTTAAAGTCCCATGATCCTTTAAGTAAACCTTAAACCGCATGGATCTTTGGCTGTTTTTTTTGTTGTTCGGGCTTGACGTACATGGAAATAAATGGGTACCTTATTTTGGGGTCCTTAAAATCAGCGGCCTACTATTTAGGTACCATCTTCGGGTCCGCTAATTTGAAACGCTGCGCGTCGTCCGCCTCGGCCCGGCTGTACGCGCATGCGGCGAGTGGCTACTATCTGCAGCAAGCTCTTGTAGGACAAAAAGTAACAGTTGGAATCGCACTTATAGTAAAAGTAATGTTCATAGCAACACGAAGCAGGATGATTGTGAGTAGTATTAGTAGTGGTAGTATCAGTACGAATTTTGGTGTCGTCATTCCGAAACACTGGATACCAAGACTCTCGCAAGCGGCGGGATGCCTTAAGTATGGGCCGTTGAGGCTGTGGATGTCGTGGGCGTCTTGGATTAGGGAAGCATTCCCAGAAAGCTCGCACCTGTCGCGGGAGGGTGGGGGAGGAGGGGAGGCGGGGGGAGGGGGGCGACGTGCTTTCGGGTGCAGGTGTTGTCCGGCTTTGAAAGTTTTTCAGGCTGGGGTTAGGGTGTCGAGCCCCAATTTTTCAGGCTGGGGTTAGGGTGTAGGGTTAGGAATTCAGGTTTGAAACTCGCTTGGTACTGCAGCATGCTACATTGCAGTCCCGTGTCAACTCCAGAAAGCTCGGGGAGGGGGGGGGAGGGGGGCCGGGGAGGGGGTGGGGGGGGGAGGGGGCGGGGAGAGAGGAGCGGGGAAAATTGGGTGGGACTGCCCACAGAAGCCAAAATCCGTTGGAGGGGGCGAGAATTCACCGCCGTACCTTGGAGCTCATTTTTGGTGTGGGGTCACTGGGGAGGGGATTAAGAGGTGGGGAATAGAGGGAATCCGAATAGGAACCTCTGACCGCTTCGGCCAGAGCCGAGGCGAATTTTCGGAAAGTGTCATACGCAGGCCTGCGGAAAGTGCAGATGGAGAGACAAGGGCCGCAGCACTTAAGCTGTTAGCTGTTAGCTTACAAGGACCCCAACATAATAAGGTTCCCCGATTTTTTCGGAAACTCCCATGTGTGATTTAGCTAAGCCCTAAACCCCATGGGTGTCCTGGGGCTTGGGCCTCGATCCTGGATTGAAGGTGTGGGGGATGTTCAGGCTGAACAGATGACGGTGGCCCGGGTACGTTTCCTTGGAGACGAGCGTGAAGTCTTCATGCGAGCCGCATCATGACATGATAGCTGCGTGCACGGAGTGACTCGACCGCAGCGCATGCTGAATGCGGCACCTGGCGCTGATCTGGCATTTCCTGGCTGATGGTGTGCCATGTGAAGCGGATGACGCTTTCTAGAGTTCTGCATACAAATGCTAGCTATAGTCCGCAGCGGCCCAATCTGCTGCCCCCTGGAGCAATGTCTGCAGGGCTCCACAAGGCATTGCAAAATTTGCAGAACAGCCAGAAAGCGAGGCCCTAAACCCTAAACCCCGAACCCCTAAACCCCTAAACCCCTAAACCCTTAAACCCCTAAACCCCTAAACGCCCTAAACTTCCCTAAACTTCCCTAAACCCCCAAAACCCCCCTAAATTTCCCTAAACCCCCAAAGGTTTCCCCTAAACTTCCCTAAACCAACAAACTGATGTTGGTGACTCCGCACGGGCGAGGCGATGCCAAGGCTCTGAGAAAGCCCCCCGAGCCGGGCTTCGACCCTCGCTCACGTTAGGGAGCTCCTTTAAGGGTTCTATAATCTATAGGGCTTAGGGCTTTTAAGTTCTTTTAAGGGCTCCTCTAAGGGTTCTATAGGGTTTAGGGTTTTTAAGGGTTCCTTGAAGGGTTCTATAGGGCATCTATAGGGTTTTCGGGGTTTAGGGCGTGTAGGGTTAGGGCATATAGGGTTTAGGGTGCTTCGTGTTTCGGATAAAATTTTGGACTTTCTAGCTGTTTAGGTTTCTAGGATTTGTAGTCGGCATAGGAGATTTAGGGTTGACTTAAACTGGGGTTTAGAGTGAGACGTTCCAGGAAACCAACTAGTAACTTAGTAACTAGCACTTCTAAACCCAAGGACTTGCTTTTGTTGTTCTGTGTATACGTATATGTACATATATATGTATGCAGGTTTCAGATCGAGGAACGAGGTCCGTTGAATGGTCGATGTCAGCTCACATATGTTTTGTTTTCAATGGCTTTTTGCTATCCCAAACCCTCCTTATGTGGGAATTAGACTAGTCATTAGACCCCTCGGTCGAAGCGACGCAGCAAGACCAACCCTACCGGATGGCTCACGTTCTCAAGTACCTCTTCGAAGCAGTGTAGAATTTCGAAATCCTTTTCTGCCTTACAGGCTAGAGACTGCGTGTTGCAATTCCGCCTTCCAGGTGGAAGCATACCGTCGGGAGTATGAGGCGCGGCGGGCTGTCATGTCCAGAGAGGAAGGGGCCGCAACAAGCCCTAAAGGCTGTCATTGTGTCTGCAATACAGAAGCTCTGAGCAGGTAGTATTCGCAGCCCTTCAAAGTGTAGTTGTGTACCCGAAACCCTTTCCTAATTCATCATGAAGGCCCCTTATGTTACTTCGAAGCCTAGGTAGGGCGCAAGCATAAAGTGCAGACAGCCCAAACAACAAAAACGAAGCGCAAGCAAGACAGCAGAACCCCTGTACCGAAACCCTGAAGCCCTAAACCTTCGGCCCGAAACCCTTTAAACCCTACTCAGGGCCCTACTCCCTATAAACCTTAGTACCTCCCAACCCGAGACCACTCCAGTCCGAAATGTTAGAGGTCTGACTTTCGAAGCCGCGCTTTGGTTGAGGTATCTTAGGGTTAGCTTTGATTTCGGAACAGGACGGTTTAGGGTTTAGGGTTTTGGGTTTAGAGTTTAGGGTTCAGGGTAACCTTGAAGCCAGTTTAGGGTGTGGTTTTGAGCCTTCGGGTTCAGAGCCAGAAGAATTCTTGCAACCCAAAATAAAGAGACGTCTTGATTGAAGCCCTGAATCGCAGGTTGTAGGCCGTAGTCAAGATAGATGTTCCAAAGCCACAAACCCTGAAACTAACAAGCTTTAACTCTGAACCGTAGAGCCTAACGCCTTAAGCTCTGGATCCGAACTCCACAAGGTCTAACCTTCGACATCTGCATCCAACTCAAACTGCCAAGCTTCTGGCCTCAAGTTCTGCTTTGCAATGGGCACTTAGAACACCTAAACCTTTCTAGAGCTCTTATACAGAACCCTTGAAGACAACTCAGAACCCGCATGAAGCCCTTGTACAGCCCTTGAACCAGTTGAAGACACCGACGAACCTAAACCGCGAAACCTTGAACGCTAATTACTAAACCTGAGATCTTAAACCCTAAACCCTGAACCCTAAACCCTAAACCTTAAACCCTAAACCTTAAACCCTAAACCCAAAACCCCAAAGTCCCTGCGGCTGGAGGCGGCGGTGCGCCTGAGGAGCTTGGATGCATCGCCTCTTCAGGCCGAGGCGATGTGCAACGACAACCAGGCGCTTCAAGGTTTTGGGGGGTTTCGGGCTTTTTGGGGTTTAGGGTTTAGGATTCTTTTAAGGGATCTACAGGGGTTTAGGGTTTAGGGGCTATGGGTTCAGGGCTTTAGGGGTTTTGTGCTTGGGGTTTAGGGTTTAGGGTCTGGGCTTCGGGTTTAGGGTTCAAGGTTTAGGGTTTAGGGCTTGGGGGCTTAGGGCTTCAGGGCTTTAGGGTTCAATTCAATCTGCAATTTAGGGTTTAGGGGTTCAGAGGTTGAGGGTTTAGCATAGCAGTGCTTTTAATGTCAGGGGTTGAAACAGTGGTCGCAAGTGTTTTATGAGGCTGTCCTCGTTTGGTGTTGAAGGAAGTTCAGTATCGAGAAGTTGAAAGTCTGTTATGGTTTGCAGCGTCGGATCCCAATACCTGTAGCTCCTGAAGTGCCGCAAAGGTTGAGATGCACATCCAGTCGACGGAGCTACATCCAGATCCACAGCCCGGTGCCCATGGAGGGCTGGAGTAATGACCGCACACAGCGAACCTAGTCCATACCAGTGAATCCGATACTGGAGTAGTAGTTACACAGTATATCTTAAATATCTATCCGGAACCTTAAACCTCAAGTTTGAAAACTCTGATTCTTGACCACCTTACACGGTTGCCTGGGATCCCAAAACCCTACTTAAAGGATCATGAGACTTAGTAACTAGGATTATAATTAGGGTAACTCTACTTATAGCTATTTATACCCCCAACTAAGGTACTTATAGCCTTACTTACTAGGTCCCATGATCCTCCAAGTAGAACCCTAAGCTGCCATTTTGCCGCCAATGGGTCCTCAGTTGAGCCAAAAGGTTCGTGCACTGCCGAGAGGTTCCCCAAAGGGTTTCATGATGGGTTTATAAGGGCCTTGATAGGGTTTACGACTATCAGGGTGTATTTGGTGTCCAAGTACCCACAGAGTATACACTGTGGCCACAAAGTTATCATATAAGAACTTCAGCTAACGTATCTAGTATAGCATCGCGGAAGCATCATGAAGAAGCTCAAGAGCACCTGAAGGATTACCAGAAGAGACCTGGTCAGTAAGCCGTTTGGGCATTTGTAGGTTTTGAGAACTTATCTCTCTCCGTCCACTGGAGAGGTGGCTTCAAGCAATTTCAGGCCCTACCTGCACGACACTCTCAAATCGGTTGGCTTACTCTCTGATAGGGCCTGAGCCGCAACAGAGGGAATCCAAACGAAGGTCTTTACCTAGACCCCCTGAATAATCTTCTATATACCCCCAATACCCACCGTTAAGGACCATAAGGGCTCTTTAAAAGGGCCCTTGGGGGATCCTGGTAGAGTCATCGAGTTCAGCGTAAGGATCGATTCATGCCTTGGGGACCGAACCTAGAGACACCAACAAAGAGGCCTAAGGAATGCCGGTTTTGTGTTTAGGGTTTAGGGTTCAGGGCTTCAGGGTTTTTGGGTTTAAGGGTTCAGGGTTTAGCGTTTAGGGTTTGGCAGGATATTCAACTCAGCAACAAAACCTTCCAAAAGCTCAACAAAAAGGAGTTATCTCGAACCCATTCCATACTTGGGCAAGTTTGGAGTTGCTGCGATTGGCCGAAATCTGGGGCTGGTGTCGTCCGACAACCCACCCCAAACCACAGGGTGAAAAAACTTTGAAGCCATCCTAAACCATGAAACCCTAAATCCTATGCCCTAAACCCTAAACCCCAAACCCCTAGACTTTAAACCCTAAGCCCTAAACCCTAAACCCATAAACCATGAAACCCCTAAACCACAAAACCCTAAGCCCTAAACCCTATATACCCTAAACCCCTCAACCCTAAGCCCTAAGCCCTAAACCCTAAACCCCTAACCCCTAAACCCCTAAACCCTAAGCTCCAAAGCTTCAAAGCTCCTGAACCTCGAACCTTCAACTCCAAACCTTACACCCTGAACCCGAAACCGAACCCTGACAGAGAACCCTAGACCCTTATCGATCCCTTAAAGGAACCCTGAACCCGAAACCCCACACCGATATCCGAAGCTGGCTTTCCTGAAGCCAATCAAAGGGGAAAAGGAGGGACCCTTAATGGGGACCCCTACCCTAGCTGTATAATGGGTATATGACAGCTATATTAAGGGTATATACCTAGGGGTCCTTATTAATGGTCCCTCCGTTTACCCTTGGAGCCAAGGTTTGTGAACTCCACGGTCACTTTCCGTTTTGAGATGCGCTTCCTGGCTTCGGCGTAGGGTTAAAGGGGCTCTCCGAGATCAGAGCATAGGGTTCATGCATACATACATACATACATACATATATATATATATATATATACACATGTGTACACACACGCACACACACGCATTTTGTATGCCGCAAAGCTTTTAGTGTCTACGGCTTTGGGATTGGGGGCCGTGTGTTCAGAGTTCATGCGTACACGGTCACGTGCATGTATGCATGCATGTATACATAAGACAAAAAGCCTGTCGAATTGGTGCTCCAAGTTCGAGTCCATACTAGCTCGCTTCCGCAAGTCCGAAACAGTACGGTTTGGGCTCTTTGTGGGAGTTGATACCTTGGACGGCTGAGACTTGAAACACATGAGCAGTATCGTTCTTGTGAAGATGAAACCCTAAGCCATTTATTGTTTAGGGTGGTTTAGGGGTGTAGGGGTTTGGGTTGAGGGTGCAGCAGTGTCGAATCAACTCACTACATGACTCGCAGAATTTTGTCAGGCACAGTACATGAACCTGGTGGCCTTCTTCGTTTCTATAACAGGTTTCATCAACCCCTAACCCTAAACCCTATTCGATTCTATCCGAGGTTTCATCAACCCACGCAGACCGCCACTGGATTTCGAGAACAACTGGATCATGCTTCACAGCCCCTCGGCCGGATCAGCTTCTTGCCCCATAGGCTTCCCAGGTTATATAAGGGTTTAGGCTTTAGGGGTTTAGGGCTTAGGGTTTGGGGTTTAGGGTTTAAGGCTTGAATCCCCGACCCCCCAAGCTTAGGGTTTGGGGTTTAGGGTTTAAGGCTTGAATCCCCGGCCCCCCAAGCCCTAACAACTAAACCCTTACTCCTAAACCCTGAACCCTAAACACTAAACCCCACCCCCAAGGTCATTTGTTCAGTTTCTGATTTCTTCGGAATCACTGCCAGAGTGCGAGGAGGTTGGGGTACAGGGTTTTAAGTTTTACAATCACTAAACTCACTAAACTTCGCTTATGAAGGTTAAACCTAGGGATGTACTACATGTTACTCAGTACTTCAGCTTAGTGCCGGGCACAGCATTTCTGAAGACTCGAGCACAGAGCTGGGTGAGAAGCCTCATTGTCCAACAGGAAGTTCGCACATCGACTGAAGCCTTAAACCCTAATGTCCCATCACCATTGCTCTTACCGTTGCTGGCTCTACCAGAAGCAGTCAGAAGCTCAAATGCCAACAGTCCAGCCTAGGCCTTAACAAACCCCAATCACAGAGATTACTTTAAACGATTTGAGTCGTGAAGGCCCTTGGGCCCGTGCAAAACAGTGCGCTGCTCTTACATATAATATGCAATATATAGCCTACAATCTGTTATATATCATGATATACATACATACACCCATAGAAAATATTTGTCTGCCTGCATGCATGCCTGCCTGCCTGTCTGTCTGTCTCTCTGTCTGTATGCATGTATGCAGCATATATGCATGTATGCAGCTATGCATGCATGCATGCATGCATGTATGCATGTGTGCATGTAGGTAATCATGTATGCATGTAGGCATGTATGTATGCGTTCATGGGCGTATGTGTATGCGGTAGGTATGTATCTGTGTAGGTATGTACGCATGCATGCATGCATGCATGTATGTTTGTGCGTATGCATGCGTGTATGCGTTTCTTTTTGTATGTGTGCGTACGTGTGTGTATGTGTGTATACGTGTGTATGCGTATGTATGCATGTATGCATGTATGGATTGGTCTTCAAGACCACTGAAGACGTGGAGACTGAGCCCTGCCATTTCAGCCTGCAAGAAATCATCATCCATCTCGGACGGAGTCGCGATTCCGGATACTATCGAGCTGTCACTTGTAGGAGCAATGCCTGGCTCTTTCATGATGACAATAAGCCTGCCGTGAAAGTGCGACCCGAGCACAGAAAACTCATCCAGCAAAACTCATACCTTTACATTCTAGCTCTGAATGGTCAACGAGATGTGGTGTAATTTGGTGCTCGCTACTCGTCAGTGCTTGGACCCTTGGGTCGGCTGACGAGGAAGCGCGCTTTTGGCCTGAATAGGTCTATGCTCTCAATCGAGGAGCCGCGTATCAAAGACACGTGAAACCAGGACGCTTCGCAAGGACTTCTCTTTGCCGCTCGAGAAGAAGCATTTCTGCACATATGCATGTATGCATGTATGCATGCATGTACGTTTGTACGTGCGTATGTGTGTGTATGTATGTATGTGTGTATGTATGTGTGTGTGTGTATATGTGTGTATGTATGTATGTGCGTATGTATGTATCTGGGTATGTATGTGTGTATATATTGTAAACATAGATATAGATATGTGCGCGCCCGCCCGCGCGCGCGGGTGTGTGTGTGTGTGTGTGTGTGTGCGCGTGTTTTTGTTTACCGTGACACCCCGGCACTGGGCATAGGCCTTAGTGTATAAGGGCTTGAGACCAGTTCCGGACCCTTGACTCTACGGTTCAGGGTTTCCCGAGACCCTAAAACCAGAAACGATTTGGCCAGTTCCTTCGCTGCAGGTCGTCCCAAAGATCCCACTACCTCGGGGTCTACAGACAATGAGGACGCCCTGTTTGACTTAAATCTGGGTGTTCTAGCAAACATTAGTCCAGTACTTTGGGACTTTGGGTGTGAAGGGCTTTTAGAAGAAACCTCTGTTGGTGTACCGCAACGCAAGCTCAAGCCACGAACCAGAATCCAACACCTTGAATCCGTCAACTTCCCGGCTCCATGCCAAAGCACGGAATTCCAAGCACTCTTCGGCTCGCGTAGACGCTGAATCCACGTTTCGAGCCCAAACTTCAATGAATACAGATATCCCAAAAGCAGAAGGACATCCTGTCGTCAGATGCAGTTCAAAGCTGGAGCGCCGGGGCCCCTGTTTAGGGTGTGGAGGTGTGCACGGTCAAATCGGTGGGGGAGGGTAAGGTTGATACTTGACCCTAAACCCGACTTTAAGCCCATAGCCGCAAAGAGCCCCCACCCCCCGCCCCCACTTGCCCCTACTTCATAAGACCGCAGCAGACTCAAAGGAACATCCCTACTTCATAAAGAAGCCGCACCCGAAACCGCACTGCCAGGTCTATAATCCCAGATCCGTAGGCCCTGTGCCCTCAGCCCTCCACCCTACATGAAGCCTTACCCCTAAGAGCCCTCAGCCCCGAGCCCTAGGTGCTTTGAACCCAAAATACTAAACCCGAAACCCGAAACCCAAAACCCGAAACCTTAAAACCTAAACCCAAAGCCCCAAACCCTAAGCCCCTTACCAGCCCCATACCAAAAACCCCAAACCAGGTCCGAAATAAGCTCCGCTACATCATCGCAAACCTTAAACCTAAATCCCTACAAGCCTATACCCCCAAAAACCTCTATAGCCTACAGCACCAATGCCTCGGAACCTAAGCCCCAAGCAAGGTCCGAAGTAAGCTCCGATACATCACCATCAACCGGCTCACTGAGGCGGCTCAGAGGGCTTCGTACCACTTTCAAAAGGTTACACAATTTATCGCGTGATGGGTTTCGTCAATCAGGATTTAGGTCTAGGCTTTAGGAATGTTTGTGGTGTTATGGGTTTAGGGAATAAGGGTTTCGGGGTTTAGCGTGCTGCCTCAGTCCGGGACTTGGCAGTCCTTGTCATAAGGATTCTAGTCTTCAACTTCGTATGAGGAAATGAGGATAAACGGGATAGACTATAACTCCCATGGTTCAGGGCACCTGAGATTAGTGAGTTGGTTGTCCACCAATGATGGTGTCAGTCCCGGTTGTTGTAAGGTTCATGGAACGGCGTCTTTGTATCGGTGAACGATGGTTCTAAGGTTTGTTCGCAGAAACTCGCACGATTGTTCTTGAGGGCTTTGGATGTGGACCGTGCGAGAAGCGTGTTCCGCCACCCAAAGTGCCTTTGATCAGGCTATCTTGCCTTGCGCCCGAGCCGTTGGTATATAGTGCACTCGGGCGCAATCTGACGAGCCAAAACCCAAATCCGCAACCATAACGTAGCCCGAACCCTAAGCCCGGAGTGGCTTGAACAGCTCTGAACCCCAAACCACAGCTGCCGGGGTATGGGCAGTCTGGGGTTCCGGCATCCGAGATTCTGAGTTCGCGGCTTTTGGGCTGAAAGGGCCTTGGGTTTCAGGTGGTTTAGGGTTTAGGGTTTAGGATTTAGGGTTTAGGGTTTAGGGTTTAGGGTTTAGGGTTGTCATGACTTATTGGTCGGTGTTGTCGCGGCGCCGGCCATGACTAGGTGACTAGGGCAGTTTCCCTGAGCACCTAAAACCGAAACCCTATAAACCAAGTGGCAGGGCTGCTATGCTTCACACGGGGCTTCTCACGACCGGTCGAAGCAGAGAGTTTCACGAGCTTTGCTCAGCAATCATCTCTTCACAAGTCACAGCAACGTGCAGGCTGCCAAGGCGTTGCACATCTCTTTCTCATGAAAAACGAATTCCGTTGCGGACTGTCTTCAGCTGCCGCTATGCGTAGTCCAAGAAAGCCTCTGAAGTTGAGAATCCACTCCACAAGATTACGAAGCGTCAGCATCTCTTCTAGCCATGAATGTCAGGGAAGTTGAATTGGCCACGCCACTGGAAGCCGATCGGACGGAGACCCAGGTTCAGATCCAGAATGCCCAGGATGCTTCGGGAGACCTAAGTGCAGATCCTGAAAAGTCCCCGCGGGACAACCAATTAAAGCTTCATGAGCTTGGCGTCGTGCTCTTCGGCTTGAGGGTCTACGCAAACATCGTTTGCATTCTGGCCCCCGACGACAAAGAAGCTTCGCGCAAGGCAGTCTTTGGTGGCCGCGGCATCGCGGCCCTGGTCGTTAGTGTGGTGTGGCCTTTGGTTGGAGCTTTGCCCTTCTTCTTGCGGATCGACCAGACGTCACAGTTTCATGCATGGTGCAGTGTCGGACTCCTTGTTCTCAATGTCATATCACTCCTGTCAGACACGGGCGGTACTCCTGACGGTGCAGTTAAGGTTCTGACGTTACGTTGGTTCAACCGATCCGTCCCGGTGCATCTCACACCCCTGAAGCTGGAGGCCCTGGGATGGGACGAGAAAGTGAAATGGTGCGCCCATGCCTGGACCTGTGGGATGACATTGCATTTCATTAGCCCTCGCTTTGGTTTGCCCTGGTTCATATCCTTCTTGATGTTCTACTCCGGGTGGAGTCTCCTTTGCGCAAGCAGCTGCATGCACGCCTTTCTGCTGTGGTCCGAAGCTGACGCCAAGCAAGCCTTAGTCGCTGCCAATGCGAAGGACAAGGAATTAGCTTCAAACGGTGCTAGGGCTATTCTGCTTCTGCGCATCGGGGCAGCCCTCACAGTCTTCGATGCCATCTACCTGCCCTGTCTCGAAGCCTTTGCTCCTGGCACTGGCATAGGATTAGCGTATTACTTCACTGTGGACGACCTTCTTGTTGTTACCACTTTGCTTCTCCTAACTGGTGTCATCGGACCACCAGAGGCCCTGAAGGGCGGAGATGTTCTGAAAGAGCTCGCGTTCATGGCGCGGGCTAGAGAGAAGCGCATCGCATTTCCGGGCCAGATGAACCCCACCTCTCAGCACTGCATCGTCAGCTTTCCCGGCAAGTATGCGGAGGAAACTCGGCCATAGTTGGAGTAGTGCTCCTTTCCAGCATGAAGCGAAGGTGGCTGCGGGTGATTCGGTTTGTGGGTGAATCGGTTTGTCTGAGTCGTTGAGGGTTGCGTTCACATTGCATGGAACGGATAATAACGGATACAGCAGCGCCAGGCGCAAGCTACTCCAGATCCAGTGTGGAGTTAGTGCAGTGATTTGTACTTGAATTGCCTCCATTTCAAGCATATTCATCACTTGTTTGCAATCCTTGAGCAAACAGAACGGGGTCTAATTATCATGATATGCCAATCTGAGTGGTCGCTGGCTCTGCGGATCTATGTGTGCAGTTTTGCAGCTTGAGCCTTGCCTATTATCAACTTAAGAGAGAACGACCCCCACCCACACCCACCCTCCCGGCTCATTCTAAATGAAAAAAGCGATTTGGGACCGGAGTTGCGAGCTTCGGTTTCGGTCACCCACCTCGCTGTAGCTTTCGATTCTGCAGGCCCCCTTGCTAGTGCCAGAATCCTGCCGCCCCTGGTGCAGCTCTTGAGTCATGACAAACGATGGGGCGGGAATTTGAAAGGGATCTCAGCTTCCAAATATTCGTTCAGACACTCGCAATTGAAATCACACAGCCCGAGGCCCTAGACTCCAAGCTTCATTCCCTAGTCCTCGTCCTGGTAATGTTAGTACGTTAGTTAGTATATAACTAGTTCAGATTCAGCTCATAGTATCCCCAATACCACTGCTGACTACTCCGCACCCCGCCGGTACTAAATCGGGCAGGGAACCCCCAAGAAACTTGAACAGAAGTGTGGTCGCATCATTGTTGTCACCTTGCGTCGAACTTGCTCGTGCTCGTGCTATCACTCCTGCTCTTGCGCCTGCTCTTGCTCGAGCTTGTTAGGGGTGTGTATGCGTTCTTACTTTTCTCTTCGATGTCCACGAAACCGCAAAAATCTTGCCAAGCTAGTTTTAAATATTTCGCAGATTCAGGTTGCGACGGTTCCGAGAAGGATAGGCGGCCACACCTTGGGCGCTAAGGAATGGGATGGAGCAGTGCGGATGGCACAGGTGCGGTCTGGCGCACCGAGCTTGGCGTGTGTGTTCCTCACGGACGAAGCCTCGGGGCTGGGCAAGCATGCAGAGAATCCTGAGCGACCTGGAGAGTGCTGGTGTCAAGCTCTTTACGGAAGTGTGCCTGCAGCAGCTTACATCAGCATCGTAGAGGACATCAAGACTATGACTGAGGAAGAACTCCATTTCAGGCATCAAGATGCCACAGCCATGGGCCAAATTCTGCTCATACGCGCAGATTCCCAAGATGATGCACAGTGGCGAGATGCCAAAAGGGAAGCAGTTTTGAAGGCCGAGCAGGCTTGCAAGGACAACAAAGGGCTCGCACCCTGGGGCTGCGTGTGGTTCGAGGAGCAGTGTGCCCAAAATTAAGCAGAAAGCAGGGAAGGGTGGAAAGTGTTTAGGAAAATTCCAGAACCAATGTGTGCGTGTATGAAATTTATTTACTGTAATCAACTGGTCCAGAGATAGTGTCACTTGTAACAGACCCATGTTGTTTTGACATATCACAAAACTTGTTCTAAATCTACGTTTACGGTGCAGGGGTAGCCATGTCGCAACATGCGACAAGCCGTATCACTTATCGACTGTATTTGACTTCCCTAGTTAGTTCATCAAAAGAAAATCACCTGCCGTCGAGATGTGTCTGTGCAGGAATGGAAGGTGAACGTTTCAAAAGCTGTCGACCTTGGCCAGAAGCTACACGTGTTCTACTTCGAGAACAAGGTTGGGGAAGGAAAATTGGCCTGGGATGACCTGGCCAACGAAACGGTTGTCAAGAAGGCCAGGGAAACCAGCGGCCTCGGTGCATCACAAACAGCTGAAGTGGCTTACTTGCAGAGGTGGGGCTATGGCTTTGAAGAGCACGACGTGTCGGATTTTTTCGATTTCATGCAAAGGCAGAGAAAGAACGCTTGAATTCCGGACGTTCACTTGCAGAAGGCAACACAGTATCTAGCATTGAAGCCTGTCGTCCTGAGATACTGCTTGAAAAATGTGTAAAAGTGCTCGCGAACTGGACCTGAGGAGCTTCAGGGTCTATAGGATTGACGGCTGCCGGATGCTCCGGTGCTTTGGCCTCAGATCTAACTGGCCTTCGCTTTCATGCAACTCTAACACGGAAGCTTAGGGCGCATTTATGAAATCCTACAACACCTGTGACAGCCAACCCTGCTTTTTATACTACATCCTCGCAGAAGCCTCTCACACCCACTATTGTTGACGTTCTTTAATGAACATGCCGCATGCAACGGCCATGCATTTCTCCACTTCGTCGACCCTTTTGCTGGATGTCTTGGGCGCTCTGAGTTATGGCCGGGTTTTGTTCAGAGTTTGGCTTAGTGTCTAGGGCCACAGTTTAGCTTAGTGCATAAGTTAGGACTCAGTAGTAGTGGTGTTTGTGCTGTTTCTAGTGTAGGATTTGGCGTTTCTGTTTTTTCTTGATTGCGGGTGTGGATTCTAGAGTTGGTGGAGCAGACAAGCACCATGTACTTAAAGGTCTGGAAGAGGGTTCGGCAATTTTGTCCACACTGGGTCAAGAAACATCCGCTGTCACTGGCCTTCATTATCACGGTTTAGGGTTTAGGGTTTAGGGTTTAGCGTTTAGGGTTGTCATTAAGAAGTGTTCCGGGCCGCCAAGCTGCCTTTGTTTAAAGGTGCTGCGCCCAACAGACCCGGCCATCATCCACTTCGAGTTCGTCACAGTGGCTCGGCCATCGGAGCCCTAAGGCTTGCAGAACCCGACTATAGGGGCCATATGGGAGTTTCCGAAAATAGGGGACCCTAATATAGTACCCGAAATAGTAGGATCCTTATTATAAGGACCCCCAGATAAGATAGCCCTAGTTTCCGGAAACTCCCATATTAAGGAACCCCCACAATAGTATTGGTAATTACTATAATAAGGCTTGCAGAACCCGAAACATTAGACCCAATGTACAAGCTCTATATCTTTAGACTGGGCGTTCCTTGGAAGTCATTCTTCTACTTCATGGTTTGAGAATTTGATCCCTAAGCTCCACGGGCTATGGCGTGAAGATATTCATGATCAGCAACCCTTGCACCCTATACCCCTCAAGCCCATGAAATGCCCAAACTCCAAAGATGCTTAGTGTCACGAGCATCAACCCACATGCACAGAACTTGTAATTACTCCCAAACCCAAGGCGCAAGCCCTAAACCCTAAACCCTCTCAACCTGCAACCCTAAATCCCCAAAGGTCAATCCAGCAGATTCGATGGAAATCCAAGCCGCCTTCCCGATTGGGTTCGACTTCACGAACGTTTACCTCAATTCCATCGGTGCGACCCTCAGACGATCCTCGCGATACCTGGGTTGGTTTAGGGTTTAGGGTTTAGGGTTTAGGGACTTGTGCCATCCAAAGACGGAGAAGATCTACATCAGGTGACGGCAACTACCTGGACCCCAAAAGTATGTAGAATAATAGCCTTTTATAGTATTTGGGCCATTATTTTACCTACTTTTGGGGGTCTAGGTAGTGTGTTTTTGAAGCATGAGTGTTCTAATTTGACAGGGAACGCTCAAGTTAGCAACACCATTGAGCCCTAGCCGATCGAGCCGGATGTGCCTGCACGTCCAGCGGGAGTATATTGAATAGGAATCGCCGAAGTCTCCACAGCCATCACAGTCATCATTCAGCATTCATCATCATTACGATCACAATTACCACCACCATCATGGCCACCAGCATCTTCATCCACATCAATATCGTACCCGACCAGACAATGACGTGTTTCGGTTGCCATCACCGTCTTCCTCATCGAATTTTCGTGGTAAACAGATTTCCATCGTCATTCTCAAGATCGTTCTGCCGTCACCGTGGCCAGCATACTCTTTCATCGCCATCGTTATCGATACCATCATCATCAGCATCGTCACCACCATGACCATCATCTTCATCAGCGCCATCATCATCATCAAGCAGCGCCAATCACCACCACCGCCGCCACCACCACCACCACCGCCGCCGCCGCCGCCGCCGCCGCCGCCGCCGCCACCGCCACCGCCACCGCCACCGCCACCACCGCCACCGCCACCGCCACCGCCACCGCCCCCGCCCCCGCCACCCCCCCACCGCCACCGCCCCGCCCCACCGCCACCGCCGCCCCCACCGCCACCGCCGCCCCCACCGCCACCGCCGCCCCCACCACCACCGCCACCCCACCACCACCACCCCCACCACCACCACCACCACCACCACCACCACCACCACCACCACCACCACCACCACCACCACCACCACCACCACCACCACCACCACCACCACCACCACCCACCACCACCACCACCACCACCACCACCACCACCACCACCACCACCACCACCACCACCACCACCACCACCACCACCACCACCACCACCACCACCATGATCATGATCACGAGCGTTATCTTCATCATCACCATCATCATCTACAGCAGCCACCACCACCACCATGATCATGATCATGATCATGAGCGTTATCTTCATCATCACCGTCATCATCTACAGCAGCATCGGCATCATCATCAGTGTCATCATCATCATCATCATCATCGTCATCGTCAACACCACCAGCAGCAACAACATTAACAGCCACCACAACATTGTCGTCAACATATTCCTTATTCTTTTTTGTCATCATTATCGTCGTCGTCATCATCACTATCGTGATTGGAAGTTGTTCAGGAGGGGCTATAACTCCAACGGTTTGAAGCTTAACGATTTCCTCTTGCTGCTTGAACTCGATCCCGACTCAGGCACAGACGATGGCAACAAGCCGCCTAACGCAGCGCGCTCGATTCAGATTAGGATTTCGGGTTTCAGGAGGGTTCAGGGATGCTTTCAGCAGGCGTTCTACGATCCAGAAGCCTTGCGCATCGAGTAACATAGGGGCCTCAATTAGAATAGGGGCCCATATACTATGATTATGGTAAGGAACCACCAAATGAGTATATAATAGGTAATTAATATGGCCCCTATAGTATGCTTCGCGAGAGAAGCAGCTGCCGCACTCCGAAGCAGGATTTGCGACGACGGGAGTCTTTATCACGCAACGTTCACAATCTTACTTACGGATGCGAGTTAACGGGCTCTTTGACGTTAGATGCTTCGTTGATTTTTTGCTGTGCCGAAGTCCTTTCCAGCTTGGCTGGTTGGGGGATGTAAGGTTTAAGGGAAACTATATCTATTCGGGGTCTGGCTCTTGTATATAGGGCTTCCGAGGAATAGTGGCGAGTGTATAAAGTCTTGGTTCCTATCACGGGGACGTGAGTAACCGCACGCACCTTTGCGACATGGATACTCTTCGGAAGCCTTTGTGTTTGCCAAGAAAACCATGTAACTCTGTGTGTATGTGTGTGCGAGTGTCTCTCTATGTCTCTCTCGCTCTCCCTCTGTCTCTGTGTCTGTGTGCGCACTTCTGCTCATGCGTCAGTTTTGTGTTATGATTTTGTGGTGTAGACACGCATTCATGCACATCCTACTCAGTGTCCGTGAGTGGGGATATCGAGCAGCAGCCTGTGCCGGCAAGGGACCGCCTCTGCATTGTTCGTCTGTAGTGTAGCATGTTGAGTTGTCCCGAAGAAAAAAGAAAATTTTGGATGTTGGAGCTGAAAAGCATTAAACTCTCAACCCTAAACCCTACTGTTGATGATATAAATTCTGCATTACCTTAAGGACCCTAAACTATGGGAATTATGGTATATTCCTTCTTATGGGTAATGCAGGATTTGTATCATCAACCGTAGTATCATGTTTCCCGCAGTTGTCGAGCTCCTTAGCCCTGGAGTTCTGTCCTGACGGTGCGCCGCTTTGGCAGGGGCCCTTACCGTATCATAGAAACGCCAAGAATAGGGTCCTTCAGGAAAGCGTGAGACCCCCCCCCTTCCCTCAAAAAAAAACTTCTTTTGCGGCGGATCAGAGAAAAGGGACGAGTAACAATTGACACACACACACACACACTCGAACCGTACCCCCCAACGAGCACCTGCATCTTAACAGCTGGCGGCACAAGCCCCGAACAGTAAAACAGCTTTGAACCCTACTAAGCCCTACTAGCAGTTTAGGGCTGAGGGTTTAGGCAGACAGATTCCCTCGCTGGAGCAGAAGCCGAGGTGGGTCGCCGCCTACTTTGGCAAGGCTTCACCAGACCCTTGGCTGCGTTGGCATGAAACAGCCAAGCAAAGCCCAGTCACCTACAAAGCAGGTTCCTAATCTTAGGGTCCAGGCTCAGAGTCTCGAAGGTCCATATCCGGGGTTGAAGGAGCATCAATGCAATGTACCCGTAATCGGTAGCCCCACACTGCACAACTTTAATGTCTTAGGGTTTAGGGATTAGGGTTCTAGTATACATCATGAAAAGATGTGGATAGGCAGTACCAAGAGCACCGACGGAGGCAGCAAGAGGAGACCCCTTATCAAGCAGTTCAATCCCGGGCACTCCAAAGTCTAGGAACGACCTGCTCGGGCGCAGTATTCTTATATTACTTAAAGGATTATGGGACTTAGTAACTAGGGTTATAGTTAGGGTTATAACTACTTGTAACCCCAATTAGGGTACTTATAACCTTGCTTACTAAGTCCCATGATCCTCCAAGTATGCTTGTGCTACTTGAAGCCCTGCTCAGCACCTACTTGGGAGTTTCCGAAAATAGGGGACCCTAGTATAGTACCCTAAATAGTAAGATCCTTATTTTAAGGACCCCAAAATGAGGTACCCCTAATTTTCGGAAACTCCCACTTGCAAAGTCCCGTGCTTGGGCCGAGAGTCGAGTTTCAATGGTGGCTTCGGGTCGCGGGTTCCCGGGTGAAGACGAAAGAATCACTTCGCTTTAGCTGATATGCTTCTCCAATCACCAATAGTCCAAGGAAGGGTTTCAGGGTTTGCTGAAATCATATGAACTTCGGACGAATACTAAACTCAGAGCCCACAAATGTGCCGCAAATTGGGAGCTGCAGAATCATCTCAATCGGTGGCAGGCCACGGGCCGCTGCATTTTTGAGCTTTGAGCTTTCTTGTGGGCTTCATCGCTTTAGTAAGCTCCCCAGAGACTCCAATATCCCTTAATTAAAGAATATACCTTAAATCATACTAGGGATCCTCCTATAACTTGAGATATGTTCCTTAATTAAGGGATATATGGAGTCTCTGGGTCATGGCTCTGTAGACGTTTCCATGCCCCTATGTGATACTGCCCCCACTCAGTAACAGTTGGATAATATTAGGCCCTTAATAGTAGCCCTATTATAGACTGTTAGTGTATGGGGGGCAGTATCCAACCCCTATGTAATTTCAAGGAGCCTCAACTCTCATGACATCCAGCGGCGATCTGCGAGGATGGGACACCCAGAGACTCCAACATCCCTTAATTAAGGAATATACCTTAGTTTATAATAGGATTCCTAATATGATTTAAGGTATATTTCTTAATTAAGGAATATATCTCAAGTTATAAGAGGATCCCTAACATGATTTAATTAGGTATATTTCTTAATTAAGGGATATTGGAGTCTCTGGGCACCTAACTTTCGGAACCGCCCTGAGGGTCCATGTGCCTGAATAGTATATACTGTAGCCTTAAAATGCTCCCTATATGGGTACATTGGGCCCAAAGTATATACTATTTGGGTACATGGACCTTCAGGGCCAGCTACTTGAATCACTGGGGTTAGAGATGTAGGGTATGATTCCTCAACTCTTGACCTAGCCGGCTTTCGCACGAGGTGGGATCGAGCTTCGCGATGGCTACCGCGATACTTGCGAATTAAGGCGGGTGTGAACCTGCCGAAAATGTGTTTTTCCATGAGTGCGTGAGGACGCATTGGATCAACAACGTCTTGTCTTAGGTCTTACGGTTTAGGGCTTTAGGGTTTCTCAGGGTTTTCGGGAGTTCGGGTTGGGGGTTTGGGGCTTTTGAACAACATGTACCCCCGAAAACCTACAGGTCAGGGTGTCGCATCTTGGAGTTACACGACTAGCACAGGTTGCAGGTGCTGCTAGTGGCAATAGTTGGTCTTCGCTGACCTCGTAGTAGTATGTACTAGTAGTAGTAGTAGTAGTAGTAGTAGTAGTAGTAGTAGTAGTAGTAGTAGTAGTAGTAGTAGTAGTAGTAGTAGTGGTAGTGGTAGTAGTAGTAGTAGTAGTAGTAGTAGTAGCAGTAGCAGTAGCAGTAGCAGTAGCAGTTGCAGTTGCAGTTGCAGTAGCAGTAGCAGTAGCAGTAGCAGTAGCGGCAGAAGTAGTAGTAGTAGTAGTAGTAGTAGCAGTAGTAGTAGTATTATAGTCTCCTTAGGAACTATGTTTGATTATTGTTCATTTAGAACCCAAGAGAATGTTAAACATGTTTTTTTTTTATGCTTTTAAGGCGGGGGAAGAGAAGTAGTAGCAGTAGTAGTAGTAGTAGTAGTAGCAGTTACTGTAGTAGTCGAAGTAGTAGTAGTAGTAGTAGTAGTAGTAGTAGTAGTAGTAGTAGTAGTAGTAGTAGTAGTAGTAGTAGTAATAGTAGTAGTAGTAGTGGTGGTAGTAGTAGTAGTAGTAGTAGTGGTAGTGGTAGTGGTAGTGGTAGTGGTGGTAGTAGTAGTAGTAGTAGTTGTTGTTGTAGTAGTAGTGGTAGTAGTAGTAGTCGTAGTAGCAGTAGTAATAATAGCAGTGGTAGTAGCAGTAGCAGTAGCAGTAGAAGTAGCAGCAGCAGGAGTAGCAGGAGCAGCAGGAGTAGTGTAGCAGTAGTGTAGTAGTATTGTTTACTAGTGTAGTAGCACGTTCCAGGTCAGTCGTTTCGGCCGGTATGTAATTATCAACCGCAGCCGCGCAACCCTAAATCCTAGACCCTAACCACAAGCACGACATGGTGTATCATCGACGAACTCCCCTGCCGTCCAGGAGTGCAGCATCTGCCTTCCGATCTGTTCGCATGCCCAACATGTTTTGGCTTATAACCTCTGGTCAAATTCATAACCTAAGCATAAGTGTTATACACCGAAACCTTTTTGCTTTCGGAAGCGGCCATGGCTCTCTTTCTGAGAATCACTCGCTTTTGAGATTGGGATAGTATAGAGTCCTGTCACGAAAGCTTTTCGAACTTGGCTTCCTATGCGCTTGTAAGCCACGGCCACGAGACGACGGTGAAGAGGCTGATTTTCAGAGCCACGTTCCCCGCGTGCTTATCCGAATGCCCCTGAGTAAGAACAAGGGAGTCCGAGGAATCCCTGTATCTCGGTACAAGTAGGGTTTTAAGTAGGGTAACCGTGGTTATTACCTTTATTAGAGGACTTAAAACCACGTTTTTACCTAACCAAGGACCTCCAAGTAGGCCACAGGCTCTCTTGCAACTTCACATGTTGAGACTCCCTTATCGTGTCCTGAATTGGAGACCGTAGAGGCGGACCCATTGGCACAAATAATGCAGTCGTACGGTTCTCTGCTTCATAGAAGTGTTTGGCAATCCAGCCGTACGGTTCGCTCCTTCATGGAAGTGTTATGAGCTCTGAAATCTCTACAAGCCGCGAACAGCAAAACACTCGACTGGAGAGTTTGCTTGCGAAGGGTAAACTTCGACAAGAACGAGTACGTCCGGTTCGAGTTGGGCGGTATCCTGATTCCCTGGACGGGCGGGCAGGCGGATATTTGTGTTGTGTTGTTTGGATGCTTTCAATTCTTATGAGTGCGTTTCCGCTCAGGGTCCACGTAAGCAAGTAGTATAATTATACTTTGCCCGTAAAGTACTCCCTATATATAGGTACATTGGGCCCGAAGTATATACCATTTGGGTACAACGACCCGTCGGGTTCGGTTCGGGAATGGAGGATCTTGCTTGCCGGGGCGGAAAGAGGCCCCTCAGTGTTCGTGACGACTAGCTATCTCTACACCCCGCACCTGCTACCGCTTAGCCCGAGGCAGTCTAGTCAAGTACGGAATGAAGAGCCAATAAGTACAGGCATCCTCAACATCTGGGGACAGTTCTTGTCAAACGCCCAAGCTTCCTGCACATCGACAGCTCTTACCCCCCCCCCCGGACCCTAATCCCCAAACCCCAGACCCCAGACCCCAAAACACTAAGCCCTCAACTCAAACCGTCGTGGAGCCCTCAACCCAAACCGTCGTGGAGCGGCTGCGCCAGGCGCTTTTCAACATGCACACCAGCATTGGAGGCTTTCGGCAGGCCCGAAAGGCTCAGGGGATTTCGGGCCATTTTAGGGTTTTGAGTTTATCTAGATTCCAGGTGTGGCGCGTAATTAGGGTCGAAAAATCAGGGTTTGGGATTTATCGTTTTTGGGGTTTCAAGTTCAGGGCTTGAAGGTGTAGCATGTAGGGTTTCGGTTCGTGAGCGCCTGAGATCGACGGAACCACGCGTGTGGTTGTGCGGAAATTCACCCAAGTCTGCTGCCAGACCCAAGTAAGATTTGACATGTGGGTTTCATGGCTTTGTATGTATGGCTTCATGGTTCGTGGCTCCACGAAACTGCATGCGACCACTTGGGGTGTACAGGAAGGATTCTTAAATGGATCCTAGTTTAGTGGGACCTCACTCGATGCTTCATGAAGGCTTTAGTCCTCTGTGTGACACGGTGCAAAAAAGCACGTGACAGCTGAATGTGCCTGGATAGCCGACTGTTTCGTTCCATGTTGAATTCGAGCGCACGCATGTACACATCCACCCATTGCGAGTTTCGATGTATGTGCGCCTACATTCACATGGGTGGTTGTCAAAATTATGGTCCTTTTTTGGGTCCCTATGATAATACGGCACTTATTATTCAGGGTACCCCAAAAGGGACCCTAATTTTGACAACCACCTACATGCTCTGGCGCTCCTTTGCCCGTCATGTCACAAGGAAGCAATCGGAGGGGAGACAACAGTTCTGTCCTGTGGACGCTAACAGTCTGTTCGGGTCTTTAGGTTTCCGGCCGGCAGGGGCAACAGGCATTGAGTGCTTGTGGTTCCTGGAGTGTCACAAGAGCAAAGCATCAATGATCGGAAGCCATAGGGACCACAGACGAAACTCACAAGCATGTGTGCACTCTGAACCTAAACCCTAAACCCCCAACCTTGATCCCCGAACCTTAAATCACATGCAGCCAGGATGAGATCGAACTTTGCTGCCACGTTTGGCGCTGAGCATTTGGCCTTGAGGGCAGAGGCTTGTGTTCACGGCCGAAGGCTAGATGTTAAGGTGCCTCCTTTCTGCAATTATGCCCGGGGGAATTCTCGCCGAGGAAACCTCAGAAAATCCTGCCCCGCCTGCCCCTGCCTCTTATCAGCCCGAAAATTCCCATATTGAATTCAAAGTTCCGTTATGAGCCCCAAAAATCCCATGTAGGAATTTGAGGCCTTATGCGCCCGAACAAAGTCCCATGTGGGAACTCCAGTGGCTTAACCCGAAAATAGTACGGCTGCCTTGCAAAGACGAACCGAAAAGGGACACTAACTTAGAGAACTACCCAGTGGGTTGGCGACGGAATGCTACTTTCAGCTCCCAGGCGCTCATGCACTAAAGCCGCGGGTTTCTAAGGGTTTTTAGGGATTTTGCGGTTAGGGGTTCACAGGGTGTCTCAAGGGGTTTATGGGCGGCCTATTGGTGGTTACAGGGGTTTTAAAGGGAGCTTTTTCTTCCTTTCTTGCTTGTTTCTGCATTCGGCGGCACTATGCAATAAGACCTTGCGATTTTAGGGTCTATGTTGGGGTCCTTGAACCCTCAACCCAAGAAAGAAACATACATAGATATGCCAGTTTTACAACCCTCAAACTTCCCTAAACCCTAAACCCGAAACCCAAAACCCTAAACCCTAAACCCTAAACCCTTAACCTCAGGAGGGAGAGCCGCCAGAGAACCCTGCGCATGTGTTCAAGGCAGACGAGTTGGACATGTTTGGGGTCAAGGATTGGTATTCAGGGTTTAGATTTTAGATGCTTCAGGGTTTAGATGCTTTAGGGTTTAGATGCTTTAGGGTTTAGGGTTTAGGGTTTCCTAAACCCTAAACCCTAAACCAAGGCCCTTGCGTGGTTTTGGGGCTGTACTACGTTAGGTACCTTGTTTAGGCTTCGAACAGTTGCAGCCATAGCTTAGGGTACACACGTATAGGCCCCAAACCGTAGCAGCCTCACTATAGGGAGCCCAACAGCAAGGTGTCCCAGATGCTCTCAAAGTTGCTTCTGGTTTGGGCAGACCGGGCCTTCTGGTTCCAATCTTCGGCTGGACCCCCAAACCCTAAACCCCCAAACCCTAAACCCCCAAACCCTAAACCCCAAACCCTAAACCCCCAAACCGTAAACCCCAAACCCTAAACCCCCAAACCCTAAACCCCCAAACCCTGAACCCCCAAACCCTAAACCCTAAACCTGAACGCTGCTGGGGTTATAAGGTTCAGGAGACCCTGGGCCCCTTTAGGATAGGGTTTTAAACATTCAACACTGCAGGGAGCCACAGGTGCTATTAAGGTGGCGTTAGGAAAGAGAGCTTAGACCCTATAAAACCTTAATAACATGGGGGGCCTCAATAATAAGAACAGGGTTTTGGCGCTCATTCTAACTATACTAGAAGTATATATAATAAGGACCCCCCCAAAAAAACAAAAGTATAGATAACTGATATGGCCCCTATATGATCCGATATACCACAGTTGCAGATACGGTTGATGATATAAATCCTGCATTACCCATAATAAGGATTATACCCATAATTCCCATAGTTAAGGGTCCTTAAGGTAATGCAGGATTTATATCATGAACCGTAGCATAGTCGTCGGGCCCGGAGCTTTCATTGGTGAGTTCAGGGGCTCTTTGGTTGCTGATTCTAGGGTTTCTGTTTATAGTTTATATTTCGAGGTTCATGGGTAGTTACAAGTGGGGTTATAAGTCCCCGAATATAGGTTATAACCACAGTTATCCTACTTATAACCCTACTTATAACTACCCATGAGCCTCTAAGTAGGGTGTTTCAAGGTGTTTAGGGCTTAGGACGAACGGTTTAGGGTTTAGGGTTGAAGATTCAGGGTTTCTGGTGTAGGGATTTTTCAGGTATATGGGGCTTAGGATTACGGGTTTAGGGTTGAAGGTTGAAGCTTTGGGGTTCAGGATTTAGTCTTAAGCTCTGATCTGATGCAGGGGGTTCTATATCTGATATCCGCTTATTTCGCAACATCTACACTCACCACACCCTATATACACCGACCGAGATCCTTGACGTGAGCCCGACTTCACGTTAGAGCACAAGGCTAGGAATCTTCAGCCTTCACAAATATCGGAGTTTCCGAAAATTCGGGGGATCTTATTTTGGTGTCCTGATAAGGATCCTACTATTTAGGGGAGTCTATCAGGGTCCCCTATTATCGGAAACTCCCTAAGCCCTAAACCCTTAATAGAACTCTAGATCCCTTCAAGGAACCCTTAGAGCAACCCTTTAAAGGGAACTCCAGAAAGTTGGAACATGGTTTCAGGGTAGGATACCCTATAATTTACCATAGAAGGGTTAGGATAATCATATTCCAACTTTCTGGCTTTTACCTTAAAGGAAGTCTATTTGGGTCCCCCATGTTCGGAAACTCCCACATTGCCAGGTGCCGTATCGACTGCAGGGTCTTCGCGGTGTGCTCATGAACGAGTGGATGCAGCAGGCGCCCTGTCCAGGGTTGAGGGTTTAGCGAGGTGCAGGGTTTAGGGAAGTTTAGGGTTTAGGGAAGTTTAGGGTTTAGGGCTTTAGGTGTTTAGGTTTTTCGGGTTTAGGGTTTCTAGGGTTTAGGGTGTTCGGTTTAGGGTTTAGGTCCTAGGGAGGTTTAGGGTTTAGTTTAGGGACGTTTGGGAGGTTTAGGGTTTTTGGATTTTGAGTGCAAGTTCAGGGGCTGCTTGATGCTCAGTGGCCGAATGTTCGAAGAATGGAAGACCATATTACCGCACTACGCTACGGTGCTAGACTGCCCTAGACCCAGACCCCCGGGAGGATCTAGAAAGCAGATCCCCTATTTTGGGGCCCTATACTGCTCAGGGTACTTTATATAGGAACCCCCATTAAGGGATCTACTTTTTGGATCCTCCGGGGGTCTGGTGAATACTGGCGCTAGTTTGTGTGTGGAATCTGTGCGTGCTGAACAGCTATCGTATAACAACGAGATGCCAATCCTGAACCTCGCAAGATACAGTCGCGGTTGCAGCCCTCAAGGAGCACAGCCCCTAGGATGGGAATTACCTGTCTGTGGTCGTACCAGGTTGTGGTTCAGGCTTCAGGGTTTAAGATTTTTGTTTGAAGCAGAGGGTGCCGCGCCGGGCGTTTACACTCTAAATCTTGCCAGAGATCTGGGGCTGAGGGAAATGTCTAGGCTATTTCCAAAGCTTGTCGAAGCAGTTGATGCCTCCACCTGTTCTATTGCAGGAGAGGACAGGGCATGGCGGCCCCCCGGCATAGGCTAAGATGTATGACGAGCTCGGCACATCACTTCAACCCAAACCCAGCACCCTCAATCCCGAACCTTAAACCCTAAGCACAAAAACCCCCGAACCCTAAATCCGTAACTGTGGCCCGGTAACTTGAGAAGCCAGCCAAGTACTGAGAAGGTAGTGAAACTATAATTCTGCAGCGCAAACAGCTGGATGGACTTTTGGTTTAGGTTTTGGGGGCAGTGAGTCGTCTGTTTAGTGCTGCCAAACATTTGTACATGTAGTACTGCAGTATAAAACCCCCCGATACCCTAGTCTAGTTCCTTGGGCCCTTCAAAGCTGCATTAAGTTTTTAAGGTATCGTTGTTTTTGTTTGTTTGCTTCTTTTTTGGGGGGTTGTGTTGGTCTCTTCAGATCCCGTGGGTTCCAGACACGCCGAAGCTCCCACACCCGCTGAAAACCCTAAACCTAAACCCTAAACCCTAAACCGCTAAGCCCAAAAGAAAGACGCCGTAAACCCCGAGTCTGAACCCGTACGGTTACCTACGGTTGATGATACAAATCCTAAATTACCTTAAGGACCCTAAACTATGGGAATTATGGTATATTCCTTATTCTGGGTAATGCAGATTTATATCATCAACCGTAGTAGTATAGTAGGTAACCTTTGACCTTTTCTAGGTAGTATAGTCCCTATGTAATCCCTCTACAACCAAAAAGGTTAACCTTTAGGTCCCCATGATACCCGACAAGTACCTTAAGGACGCAATGAACCCTAAAAGGGTTAAGGTTCATATACCATATAGTGATTCGTAGTATATGGGCATAGGCCCCTACTTTTAAGGGTCATTTGGTCCTTCAGGTAGGGTTAAGGCAGGTAGTGTGGGGCGCCTCAATAGCTAGAAAAGTATAGGGTCTTGGGCTTTGTTACAGTGTCCTTCTAATAAGGAACCCTAAGGAATCATGTTGGTAATTATCTAAGCTTCCATAGTATACGGCTCCACTTCCATAGTCTACGGCTTCGGGTGTTACTTTGGATCCTTTTCTGTGTTTGTTCGGCCAGGCGTTTCTGTACCCCATCGCCTCCAGCATGAAGACAAGGCAAGCTTCCCCCAGACTGGTGACCTGAGCCCTCAGGACTTGTTGATGTTTGCTAGCCATTGATTTTGGGGGAGCTACGGAGCCAGGGAGGACTTGTTGATGCTTGGCTTAGGGATCGTTTAAGGGTGCTACAAGGGTTCCCCTAAACTTGCGGCTTAGGGTTTGGGTTTTGTGTTGCAAAACATGTATCATGGACACATAGATACCTTAGGGTCCAAAGGACTCCATGATTTGGTACATGGGTTTCGGATGGTCGTTATCCAGGCAAGTATATTTGGGAGAATTCATGATTATCTGTTACTTGGACCCCTGGGGAAAATCAAGGGGCTATGACTCACTTAATGTTGTTGTTCTGGGTCTCAGGGCGTGTAGAAACTAAATGCCCTAAACCCAAAGGCTGTCAGCTCAGCTCTACGCCTATGTCCGAAACCCGTGTAAGCCTTGTTACAATCTCTACATGCCAAGCCCGTATATTTGGTGGGTCTTCGTTAAGAATCAGACTCCAACTACAGAAGGGTGTTGCACAGGTATGAGAGCTCTTGGTTCAAGGGGGTTAGAGCTAGAGATGTTCCCTAAGCCAGAGCCGTAACGGCCCCAGACACGTAGAGTATCTGGCAGGGTTCTAGGCTGCAACCAAAGCAACCCTAAGCCCCAAAACCTTGAAATATCAAACAGCCAAACCCTTCTTCTAACCTTCAAAACAGCCCGTATGTAAACCCTCAAATTATCACCTGTTGAAATCCCCAAAGTAGGGCTTTTAAAGGCCGAGCCCCGAAGTGCGGGAGCCCCTAAAACCGGCGAGGCGGTCGAGGAGCGCGGACGCTTGAAGCCTTTCACAACTCTTTACATCCAAGCCAAGAGGGTCCATATGGGGGTTTCCGAAACAGGGGACCCTAATATAGTACCCTAAATAGTAGGTTCCTTGTTATATGGACCCCCAAAGAAGGTATCCCTAATTTTCGGAAACTCCCGACTATTGTGGAATTAGGTCCAGACAGACCATGATAGTGGTCTGTCTGGACTTAATTCCATAACAGTAGTGTATATGGACCGTCTAGGAAAGAGCTTCCCTTTGCGTAGAAGCTTGAAAGCCTAATGTGTAGTTAGTAGCATTTTCTTGGAGTTCCTCATCGTAAGGACAGAATGAGCACCGATTAGAGATACAGTGGAGTACGCCTCAAAACCTTAGGCCAATTATCAAGGTCGCTGGATCATCTCTCTGACTCCCACTCGCTCAAGTTCCTAAACTCTAAACTCTGGCAAATACTCTGGCAAATTGGAATTAGCAACTGAAATTTGAATCCAGTGGCCAAGACTGGCGTCTTCATTGCTAGCGACAGAAGCAATATTCCCGAATGGTGTCGCGAGCGAGGTCGTTCGAACTCGAAGGTTTGAAAGTTTGAGAGTTTGGAGGTTGAAGTTTGAAAGTTTCAAGCTTTGAAGGTTTGAAGGTTCGAAAAGTGCTGGAGTTCGAAAGTTTGTGCACCTTGGTGTGCACAAGCTAGCCGCGGTCAAACTTCGAACTTTTCGAACTCGAAACTTTCAAACTTTCAAGCTTTCAAACTCTCGAACTTTCAAGCTCGACTGGCTGCTTGAAACTCAAACTTCAAACTTTTCCCGCGGGCGAGTTCGATCGGCCTTCGAAGTTTGAGAGTTCGAGACTTTGAAAGTTTGCAAATTCGAAGGTTCGACGGTTTCAAACTTTGAAAGTTCGAACGTTCGAAAGTTTGAAAGCTCGAAAGTTTCAAAGTTCGAAAGTTTGAAAGTTCGAAAGTTCGGAGTTTGAAAGGTTGGCTTCAGATTTCCTCTTCGGCTTGGGCTGAGGTGACGAGTTTGAAAGTTCGAAGGTTTCAAACTTCGAAAGGTTTCATGTTCGAAGGTTTGAAAGTTTCAGAGATCGAAAGTTTGAAAGGGATGAAAGTTCGCGAGTTTGAGAGTTCGAAAGATTGAAAGTTTGCAAAGTTTGAAGGTTTGAAGCGCGTCGAGATGCAAAGTTTGAAAGTCCGCTGAGTTTCGAGCTTGAAAGTTCGAGAGTTTGACAGTTTGAAAGTTCGAGTTTGAAAAGTTTCAGAGTTTGAAGCGCTCGACATGCGGTCACGTATATGGGTGTTGTTCGCAACCTCAATTAAGTATCTTGAACAAACACGCCTTCTTTGTTGGCGATTCCGGTTCACTTCGCCCTCATTTTGCGATTCCGGTCATCATAGCCCCTCACCACATATCTTAATTACGCTCCCATTGGGCGATTCCAGCACACCGTGTAACTTAAACGCACCCCTTGAGTTGGCGATCTTAAGCACACCCCTCATTTAGCTTTTCCGGGTCATCGTATTGTCGTATTACGCTTACTCATTTGGCGCTTTCGGTTAATTTTACATCTTACACACGCCTTCTCTTTTGGCGATTCTAGTATATCTCAAGCACGCCCAAGGACGTTTTGGTTCATTTCTTCGCGGCTTAAACAAACGGGGAGTGTGCTGTCTAAAAGCGCATCCCCCCCCTCCCCCTCCATTTGCAAAGCTTCCGAACCACCCAACATGAATATTATTTTCGCTTTTAACCCCCCGATGCGTTTTCGTGTGGCTTTCTCCTTTGTGTGTCTTGGAGAAGACTTTTCCCGGCGACTAGTGGTACTATTCGGGGGGGGTGGCGAGGGGCTCATGGGTGAAATATGATAGGGAGGCCTTGTAGTTTTGGGTTTGGGCGAAGCATGAGAGAGGGGGTTGGGTGAAGTAAGTAGTCCTCCAAATCACTGGGGTTGGGTGAAGTACCTAGTCCTCCAAATCACCTTCCAAATCACTCATGATCATAATGCTCTTTTCTTCGTCTTTAACACCCCTGAAGCGTTTTCGTCTGTTTTTCTTCGTTTGTGTGTGTTGGAGAAAACGCGGCTTAAGAGAGCAGGAAGTTTGCAGTCTAAAAACAGCGGGGGGTTGGGGGGGGGGCGCAGCCCCCCCCATTTGCAGAGTTTCCACATCATTCATGAAAGAAGGGGGGTTTTGGGTGAAGTACGCTTGCAGTCTAAAATAAGCGGCGGGGGGGAGGGGGGGGGTTGGGGGCGCAGAGCCCCCTCCCTCATCTGCAGAGGTTCAAAATCACTCATGATTCATGATGTCTTCTTCGCTTCTAATCCACCTGAAGCGTTTTCGTGTGCTTTCTCCCTTGTGTGTGTTGGAGACTGGGGGGGGGCTCGAGTCTTGGATTTGAACGAAGTATGAGGGGGCGGGGCTCGTACTCTGGTTTTTGGTGATGTATGAAGGGGGTTACGTTTTATTTTTTTCGCGGCTTAACAGAGCAGGGAGTTTGCAGTCCAAAACAAGTTGGGGGGTTGGGGGGGCGCAGCCCCCCCCCCCCCTTTCAGAGCTTCCAAATCATTCATGCTTAAGTTTTGTTCTTTGCGTTTAGGCCCCTGAAGCATTTTTGTGTTGCTTTCTCCTTTGTGTGTGCTGGAGAAAGGTGGGGCTTAAAGTCATGGATTGAGGAAGACTGTAAGGGGACGCCTTGACGTCTTAGATTTGGACGACGTATCAGGGGAGGGGGATCTTAAGAGAGCACCCCCATTTGCACAGCTTCTTAATCACTCATGATGAATTTTAATTCTTCGCGTTTAAACCCCTGAAGTGTTCTCGTGTTGCTTTCTCCTTTGCCTGTGTTGGAGAAAGGGGGGCTTAACATCTTGGTTGTAGGAAGACTGTAAGGGGAAGGGGGAGGCTCGAAGTCTTGGATTTGGACGAAGTATGAGGTTGGGGGGGCCCGTAATCTTGGTTTTTGGTGAAGTATGAAGTGGGAGACGCTTTCATTAAGTTTTTCTCGGCTTAACAGAGCGGGGCGTTTGCAGTCTAAACAGAGCGGTGGGGTTCCCCGAAGACTCCAAGCCCGGCCCCCCCCCCCCCCGCCCCCCCATGGTCTTCCTAAATCCAGAACTACAACCCCCCCCTTCATACTCTTCCTAAATCCAGGACTACCTGTCGCCCAGGGGGGTCCCGGGCTATTGAATCGGACTCGGAGTTACCGGGCCCAGACCCTAAAATGAGGACGTCAACATGGTTTCAAAATCAAACTTTCAATGTATTCAAACTTCAAACTCTTCAAACTTACAAACCTTCAAACTCCCAAACTCTCAAACTTTGAACATCTCAAACTTTCGAACCCCACGGCTCTCAAACTTTCAACTGTCGAAATTTGAAAACTTCAAACCTGCAACCCCCCAAAGTTTGAAATTTTGGAAATTTCAATCTTCGAAGCTTTCGAACTTTCAAACTTTCAAACTTCCTGGGTTTCAAACTTTCAAACTCCAAGCTCTCAAACTTTCGAACTCGAGCCTGAGGGCTGCTCTGTGAACCCCTACGCGTCTCCAGCGGTCCTTCTCCTTTTCAAACTTTCGAACTTTCAATCTTCGAAGCTTCAAACTTTCAAACTTCCTGGGTTTCAAATTTTCAAACTCCAAACTCGCGCCCGCTTTCGAACTCGAAACTCTCAAACTTTCAAACTTCAAACTCTTCATTCTCCAAACTTTTCAAAC
The DNA here is from genome assembly GCA_905221615.1 of Symbiodinium sp. CCMP2592. Taxonomy (NCBI): domain Eukaryota; class Dinophyceae; order Suessiales; family Symbiodiniaceae; genus Symbiodinium; species Symbiodinium sp. CCMP2592. The sequence goes on along the minus strand of CAJNDT010000302.1, from coordinate 939,701 downwards.
TTTCAAACTCTCGAATCCCGTCCAACATGTACTACGTTCAAACTCTCAAAGATTCGAGTTCGAAAAACCCCACTCGTGACACCTCTCAATATTCCCCCCCCTCCCCAAATATCAGGTTGCAATGTTTCTGTCATATCCCTCCCCTTCTAGAAAGACCTTGTTCTACCTGATTCTGTCAAGGCTCGGAGAAGAGCATCTGGTGTCCTTCACCTTCATGCTGGCCTCAGAGATCGTTCTGCCACCGAGGGCCCCCACCAGGGCATAGGGTGTATGGCTAAGGGCTTTGAGGGCTCAGGGATTTAGGGTTTAGGGTTTAGATCTTATAGGGTTTATATAAGGGGTTGGGATTTAGATTTCTTGGGATCCTTCCCAGAGATATGTTCTGAAATCCCGATGAGTAAATAAGTGGGTCCTAGAGAACGTTGCTACGTAACGGATCATGGGACTTAGTAACTCGGGTTATAATTACGGTAACTCTACTTATAGCTACTCATAACCCCTATTAAGATACTTATAACCTTACTTACTAAGTCCCATGATCCTCCGAGTACAAGATTCGGGGGATCGCCGCATGGGACCGTCCAAGAAGCCTTCGTGTTCATGGGCTTTAGGACTTTTTCCCTACTTGGAGGATCATGGGACTTAGTAAGGGGTCCTTTAAAAGGGCTCTTTAAAGGGATCTGTAGGGTTCCTTAAAGGGATCTACAGGGTTTAGGGTTTAGGGTCTGCTTGGAGGATCATTGGGACTTAGTAAGTAAGGTTATAAGTACTTTAACTGGGGTTATAGGTGGTTATAAGTAGAGTTACCCTAACTATAACCCTATAGTTACTAAGTCCCATGATCCTTTCAGTAGAGTTTAGGGTTTAGGGCTTCGGGCTTCAACCCTCAACCCTAGACTCTAAACCCTAACTCGTGGATATTTTGCTGTTTAGGGTTTCAGAGCCCATCGAATGGTAGGCCTGAGGCTTTAGGGCTCAGCTTGTCCTGGGTGCTTTTGGAGGAACTTAACCAAAGCTTAGTCTCAGAAATACGTACAGTAGAAGCCAAAAAGTTGGAACCAACTGATCCTCATGCCCTTAGAGTAAAGTATATGGGAACCTATCACAAATCATCCTACATCCATGTTCCAACTTTTTGGGTTCGCTGTAATCGGAGCATAGATAGCAAAAAACATGCGTTCCTTGTGCTGGCGATTGCAAGGTAAGTTTCTTGACAAGAGCGGAGCCTAGGGTGCACTGCGCTTGGAACGCTCGTCTTGGGGTTCCGGGTCTCGTGAGTTTGGCATTCGTGAGGCTTGGGAATGGGAGTTTCAAAGGGCCCTCCCAAACGCTGGACTTACTTAATGCAGGAAACCGCCAAAGAGATCACAGTATTCTCGGATTCTCGGTTGCTGAAGTATCCGCACTGCAGAGTAACGTAAGAATCAGAAAGTGGCTGAAAGCCGTTTCTCAGACCCGGAAGCCTTAAATGCCACGGGTTATATAGGGTATTTGGACCTATCGCCGCCCTGGTGCTATGGGTAACATGCACGGTTCGGGATTTCTGCTCCCATCCCACTCCTGCACGTGTTTGCGTAGGGACGGGGGGTTTCTGAACTCACATGTCTGCCCGAAGTAGTCCAGCAGGCGAGCGTCATTCGCGTCATCGTTCGTGCACCCCTCGGCTATGGCGCTTGGATCTTAGCCTGACCACAGAGGAGAGGGAGAGAGAGAGAGAGGGAGACGGACAGTCATGAGACACTGAGTCTCTCTGTGTCTATACCGGAGACAAGGATTAGGGTTGAGGGTTGAGAGCTGGGAGGCCTGGCCATGCATCGCGAGGAAACCGATCAAAAGCCCAAAGCGTTCAACCCCCCCGCAACTTGAAAAGCCCTGTTAACGATAAGCCTTCCCTAAACCCTAAACCCTAAACCCTAAAGCATCCAAACCCTAAGCGAGAGAGGCCTGAGTGTGGACGGCTTTGCGGCATGTGAAGGTTTCCTCACTAGGACCCAGAGTAGGCCCTTATTCCCCTTTTTTAGGGTTCAGGTTCCCTTATAAGCCTCTTTAAACCAAAAAGGGCATCCTTGTTATGCCTGGGTTACTCTTGGGTCCAGCTCAGGTTTCTCGCCATCTGCAGGCCCCTGAACCCCGGTATGAGCCAAAGCCGTAACATCCCGAGCCCCAACACAGTGTACTCACTACACCCCTAAACTCCCAAACCCAAAACGCCAAAGCCCGAAACCCGAAACCCCACAGTCAAACGCCAAATGCGCAAACTGGAATCCCTAAATCCTAAGCCCTCAAGTAGCCTAGATATCCTAAACCCCCCAAAACCTACGGTTGATGATATAAATCCTGCACTACCCATAATAAGGAAGATATATACCATAATTCCCATAGTTTATGGTCCTTAAGGTAATGCAGGATTTCTATCATGAACCGTATCTCAAACCTCCGCTTCGTCGCCGAGATTCAGCTCTTCGAGGAGGAGATGGACGTGCGAGACAGCGCCTTCCTGATCGAGGCAAGAAGAGAGGGGATCAGGATTAGCGGGTTCGGTTGTGTCGGGGCTAAGGGTGTAGGGTTTCTGTTTCGGTTTAGGGGGTTGGGTTCAAGGGGTACTGCTATCTACCTGTCTATCTATCTGTCTGTCTAGCTGGTGTTTTTTCAACATATGTGTACACGTTGAGACGTGTGTTTATCATGTAACCCAAGCTTTCCCTGCAGCCCAAGCCTGAACGCGCAGGGAGTTCCAGACAAACAGCAGACCCCGTGTGTAGACATGGAGTAATAGGATTCCTACGTTAGGGGCCGTTGGCAGGCGACCCAAACCACTATTCCTAATAAGATTATTGTTTCTTTGATGCAGTTGTGGTTATTGTTATTATCATCACCAGTCTTGTCAGCCCCTTCATTGCAATTATTCTTATGCTTACAATTTCTGTACACTACTTGTTGTCATTATCAACCTAGTTAGTAGTGCCACTGTTGCTATTACTATTTCTATTATGTCGATAAGTTATTGTTGTCATGGCCACTTCTTACGTGAAGAACTCCCCATGTCCCGCCGCCGGACTTGAACCAGGACCCGACGGTTCAGGTCGGCGATGGCCGTACCGGCAGAATTGAGTCAGCCAGAGTTTGAGGAAGAGCGCTAGGGGTTTAAGGGTTTAGCGTTACTCTTGCCCTAAACCCTAAACCCTAAACCCTAAACCCGATTTCATAAGGTTTGGGCTAGGGCTTGAAGGCTTCGGGGGATGAGTTTACCGGCTCAGGGTTAAAGGAAACAGATATAAAGTTTTCGGTTCGGGGCTTTGGGCTTTTCACCTAGTTTGAGGATTTTACTGCGGTGCTGTGGGGTTTCTTTGTCCGGTGGCTTTTGCGAAGCTCTTAGGAGCTTGAACTTTGCATCTTAGGGGTTTAGGGTTCAGGGTTTACGGTTCAGGGTTTAGGGTTTAGCCAAAACCTCATTTCCTACATCCTAAGCTCGAAATCATGAGGCATACATACAAAAGACTTCAGCTCGGCATTCCTACGCGCAACCCCTCAACTCCCCTGAACCGTAAGTTGACAAAACTCAGAGACGTGGAAAAACTCGTCCGAACCGTAGTACAACCTGCATTGAACGTAGCAGGCGGATCACTAAGACCGGTTGTAAGCCTGAGGGTGTTGAAGAACTGACTTTATGAGTCATGCTCCCTCGATCGCTAGCATGCGCTAGACCGAGAGCCCTGAACCCTAAACCCTAAACACCAGCCGTTAGACAATTCCAGGCCCGAAGCCTAAGACCACTAATCACTAATCTCTGAACGCCAAACCTTGAACCCCGAGCCGCAAGCCCAAAACAACATACACGTCTACGTCCGACTACATAACTAGACTCTACAAGCCCAAACCCTTGAACGCTAATCCACATACCATCAAGCCCTACAAGCCTTAAGCTCTCAAAGCTTGAGGAGCGCGAAGACTCTGAAACTGGGCTTTTGTATTTACGGATGCCTTCTGCCCAGAGAGCCCAACACCCCTTAATTAAGGAATATAGCTTAAATCATAATATGAAGCCCTATATAATTTAAGCCATATTAAGTAATTAAGGGGTATTGGGCTCTTTGGGAGGCTTGCTGCCTTCTGCCCAGAGAGCCCAATACCCCTTAATTAAGGAATATAGCTTAAATCATAATATGAAGCCCTATATAATTTAAGCCATATTAAACAATTAAGGGGTATTGGGCTCTTTGGGAGGCTTTTTCCTTCCATAGAACCCCGGACACCAAGGCTCTGCTAGCAGTACAGGAGGCACACTCCTATCATAATCAGAAAACAGAGATGTCAAGCCCGACACCCTGAACCCTATAGACCCCGAACCCTAAGCTTTAAACCCTGAACCTAAAAAGCGTTGTACGATTTAAGTTTGAACCATCAATGGACACTGGAAGCAGGCGTGGTGCTCACCGAATAGAATTATAATCGTCGTGAAGCATCAACATCAGCCCTGCAAATAAAAGGAGTATAGGAACTGTTCCGTCAACCCCACTACAGGGGGTTCCTTTCAAATTAGGGGCCTCTTCACAGGCGTCCCTGTATTCAGCACTTTCTCACCGACAAGCCAGCAACCTGGCCCAAACGGTCCAAAGCACCTATATGGCAGAATGTAGTTCCTATACTAATATTCGGAATTACATATATGAAAAACACCGAACTACTATGATGATTGGGGAAGTATCCTCCCCCCCCACAAAAAAAACAGGGACCCGTTGGGCACTCCAGAGCTGAAGCCAGGTCTACGCATGCGCTGATTAAGGAATATACCTGAAGTTATACTAGGACCTTCTAGGGGCTTAGGGGTTTAGGGTTTTAGGGTTTAAGGGTTTTAGGGTTTAGGGTTTAAGGGTTGAGGGTTTAGGCGTTTAGGCGTTCAGGGTTTAGGGTTTAGGGGTTTAGGGTTTAGGCGTTTAGGGTTTAGGGTTAGGGGTTGGGGTTTAGGGTTTAGTAGGATCCCTAATATAATTTAAGGTCTATTCCTTAGCTAAGGGATATTGGAGACGCCTGAACCCTAAACCTTACAGATCCCTTCTGGATCCCTTCACTTACCTTTGGTTAGTAGGGAATGGAAGAATGGTAGTAATAGTAGTTCTAATTGTACCCCATTCCTCCATTCCCTACTAACCAAAGGGAAGTTCAAGGAAACTGGGAACCTGATCCTGGGTTTCTGCATGAGATCCATCGTCTTCACCCGAACCCCTCAACCTTAAGCCGTCAACTCTAAACCCTCAAACCCCCCAAACAAACCCTCAACCCCTAAACTCTAAACCTTCAACCCCCCTCCCCCTCCCAAAAAAAAATCAACCCCTAAACAAGCCAGGTTTACGCATGAGGTCGATCGCCTTCTCACTGGATTTCAGGGACAGCGACGCGACGCAGGCCACGCCGAGAGCAGTGCGAGACGGGTGTAGAAGTGGGCTTTTGGGGGTTTAGGGTTTACAGGGTTTAGGGTTTAGGGGTTGAGGGTTTAGGGTTTAGGGTTGAGGGTTTTGGGTATGGTTCCATTGTATTATAGTATGCATGCCCCATAAGCCTATTCGAGTTAAGGTTTGTTCTTCTACACCTGATGGTGTGGTTCGTCTTCCTCGAGGGTGGGGGTGAGGGTTTAGGGTTGAAGGGTTTAGTGTTTAGACTGCAGGTGTTGCCTAGGTGGAGAGATGTTTTGTGTCACTAGCTGAGGGACTCCAGTGGCCAGTGCCGGGCAGGGAGAGTAAAGGAGCGAATCCCGTCAAAAAAGCCCTAAACTTCCGATAAGAAGAAGGAAGCCACACAGCCACTGCTTCCTGGCAGATACAGCTGAGCCTTCCAGGGTCCGGGCCTCAGATAGCGCTGGGCGGCTCCAATGTGCTTTTTGACAGGGTTTAGGCTTTTGGATTGAGGGTTGAGGTTGTTTTCGGTTGTGGGCTAGGGTTCCTTTATCTTCGGTATATGCAACGAGTCTCTGCATGTCATATCCTAGACAGGATTGGTAATTCTAGAGCACATTCAACATAATCCGCTGCTGCGGCCTGACGTTGTCGGAGTGCACGCACGGACTCAACGTATATGGGAGGAAAGGTTTCGGATTTCGATCTGTCATTTTCGCATCCTAAGAAGAGTATATACTGGGTTCTTGTTAAGCGATGTAGTTTAAGTTACCATAACAGGGATCTAGAGTATATAATATGGTTTCCGCATTGTATATAATTTTGCCATAGGGGAAACACAGTTGTTGATGCGCAGAAAGTGGCTTGACACGGGGTACAGAGTCCCGGTCTCTCAACAAAAACCAAAGCACAAGAGTTGAATGTACCGTAGACAACGTCGAGAGTTCTAGAGGCCTTACATAAACCCTTTCAGGTTTGCAATTTGGTATTCCAGCTGCCGTGGTCCAAAAGCCCGGTTTAGGGTTTGGGTTTCAGGGTTTAGGTACAACCTCTTTAGTAGATTACTCTGCAGGTTTGCGTGCCTCAGTAAATATGAGCCTGTCTACAGGAGATTTCCCCTATCGTTAACCTAGGGACCCAAAAAGCACATAAGCATAAGTTCATAAGGATATCCCGACCTTATCAGGCTTCATCATAAGGGGGTTTATATGGGATATCCCTATCCTCATTTTTGCTTGTGTGCTTTTTTGGGGCCCTATAACCTGGCTTCAGAGACACGGCTTTGGCAAGGTTGACGCTGATGCGAACGGACATTGAGTACCGGATCATGCTGCTCGGCTGCACGGGGGTTTCGTAGCAGCACCAGATACACAGCGGGCTTAGACCTCCGACGTATATAATCCGGACAACTGAAACTAAAAAGGAAGACAGACGCCACAAGTTAAACAAGATCATTGCCACAATTGCCATCGCAGGGAGGCTCGACCGATTGGTAGAGATGTAGCCCTTAGGGTCCATGTGCCCAAACAGTATATGCTTTGGCCTTAAAGCAGTCCCCATTTAGATATTTTGGGGCCGAAGTATATACCATTTGGGCACGTGGACCCGGAGGGTAGGATACATGACACACTGCGCGCCGAGGAGTGCTCCCTCTCCACCAACCCAGAGCAATCCGAATCCTTGGACTCTACTTGGAGGATCATGGGACTTAGTAAGTAAGGTTATAAGTACCTTAATTGGGGTTATAAGCAGTTATAAGTAGAGTTACCCTAATTATAACCCGAGTTACTAAGTCCCATGATCTTTTAAGTAAACCTTGTGCACTTACCACAAGCGTCGGAATGGCAATGGAATTATGAAGGAATGACGAAGCCAATGCGAATACACACAGCAGAAAACTCACCCTAAGGCGTAGGCCAGGAATTTTGCATCTTCGCTTCCCGTCTTACGATATCGTTTAGGATTAGGGCCGATCGTTTAGGGCTTGGGTTCTATCCTTGTTCGCGATGTTCAGCGCATCAGGATTCCCTACTAAACCCTAACTCTCTGCACCCTAACCCCGTCAACCCTGAACGCTTGACCCCTAAACCCTAAACCCCTAAACCCGTAAACCCGAAACTCCTAAAGCCCTACACCCCTAAACCCCTAAATCCTAAACCCTCGAACGCCTAAACCCTAGACCCTGTTCTCTGCGAGGTTTATGGCGGTCACTCCAGGGTTCAACTCGGCATGGGCCCTGGAGATTCACGTGCTTTGGATGGGTTCCGGTTCAAGAACCCAAAGGGTTTAGGGTTTAGGGTTTAGGGGCCTATGTACTGATATGGTAGAATGTAGGGTTTCCATATGAGGAATTACTATTATGGCCTGGGGAAGTATCCCCCATAACAGTACATAGGACCCTTTGGGGAACGGTGAGCTAGGTGGGTTTCTACGATAGGAGGCCTCGCTGTTCTAGAAAAGCCTTCTAGAATTCTGGCCATCTAATGAAATGAAGCTTAAGTTTCGGGTGTGGGAGCCCTAAATCGGGCCGTCATTCGAACTCAGTCGGGAGGCGTCACGTATGTTAAAGGGGAGTTTCCGAAAATAGGGGGCCCTAATATAGTAGCCTAAATAGTAGGATCCTTATTATACGGACCCCAAAATAAGGTATGGCCCGTAGCCCTTCCGAAGCTTGGTCTCCTGCAGTTTTCCGCAGTCGTTGCAGTCTTTGCAATCTTGCTTCATAGCTGAGTGGATACACTTTACACTTTTTGATCATAATTACCCACTATAAAACTAAAAGTGTGCACTTTTTTGGTGGGGGGCTTATGAACTCAGCAATCAAGCTTGGGGTTTCTGTGGCTCGTGCAACCTCTTAGATCTCCACTACCCAGCCTTTAAACATTCTGGGTTCTGGCAGCTAACGTTTAGCAGGAATCGGAAAGTTCAACCTTCTATTTCTGTGTCTTATGTGGGTAGTACCATGAAGCCCAACGTCCAAAACGACATTTGCGGTTTCACAACAAAGCAGATCGAAGCGGGCATTTTGGATGTTTTGGGTGTTGGGGCTCTGCTTGAATCTGGGAACTCTAGCCTCTTCTGCCTATCCCATCGAGGGACTTCTTTCTAGATCCTCCCAGGGGTCTGGGTTGGGCTTGTGGGTTTCCGGTTTTGGGCATAAGGGTTTAGCCCCAACCCCGTGCAAGTCCTGAACCCCTGGCCCCATACACCCTACACCGGAACCCTAAAAAATTAAGTGCTAATCCTCAAAGCGTACTTCCTGCACCCGAAGCCACAAAACCCCATACGCCCTAAACTCCACACCCTATAGACCCTGAACCCTAAAACCAGAAAGGCCCTACACCCTAAACCCTATAACCCCATAAACCCCAACCCTAAACCCCCAAACCCCCAAACCCCTAAACCCCTATATAAACCCTATAAACCCTATAAACCCTAAACCTCAAAAGCGGCACCCTGCACCCTCAGATGCGGATTCCGGGCGACCTCTGGGTCATCGAGATCACGGACGACTACAAGCAGCTCATGGACCAGGCAGGTAATATATAGGGGTCTAAGTAGCTAAAATATAGGGTTCCTTTTGAGGGTTCCCTTTAAAGGGGTCGATATGAGGGTTACTATTAGGGATCTGTAAGGGTACTCTAATGTAGGGGTCTTATGAACCAGGCAGGTAGGCTGTAAATATAGGGGGGCTTCATACCTAGAATGGGTTTTCTTTAAGGGGGTCTATAATTGCAAGCGCCAGGATTCCTTTAAAGGGGTCTATAAGGGTTATTATAAGGGCTGTCATAAGGCTGTAAATATAGGGGACTTAATAACTAGAATAGGCTGCCCTTTAAAGGGTTCCTTACAAGGGATCTATAGTAGGGTTCTAGAATAGGGTTTGGGGGTATTATTATAGTGGGAATAATTTAGGCCCCTCTATTAGGCTGTATGAGTTTGGCGATGTTTAGGGGCAGGAGTGTATAGGGTTTAAGGCTTATGATTGGGTTTTGGGGGGCCAGTGGGTTTGGGTTCTAGGGTTTGGGGTGTTCTCCCAGTGCAATGCTGCAAAACCCAAGCCTTAAACCCTACTAGTGCACAGTTGCGTCTGGATGATTTCGGGTTCTTGCTGACGTCTGCGTGTTGTTTTTTCCTACCGTGATCCGGGGCATCTTCATATCAATCATCTAAGACTGAAGCAGCCCGCAAGCTTCACAACAGTCGCCAGATCCCAAATCCTTTGCTGGGATGCTGGGCTTTTCTGACCCGACCAGGCGGTTAAGGTTTGGGGTTGCGGGTTTAGGGTTTTTCCTCATGCGAAGAGCCCTTGCTAGACAAGCAGGGCATGCAAGAAGTCACAGCGTCGGTACGGATGATGCAGATCTGCGCAGCCAGGAAAATGCCGCACCCATCACTTTATCATACGGGCCTAATAATTACCTATACAATTTTGGGAGTTCCTTAGAATAGCCATGGTATAATTGGCCCCAAAGCCCTACTCTAATGACTAAGTAAAGGACCCCTATATCGTGTGCTTGTCATGACCCGGAGGGTGCTTCGTTCTTCGAACTGAAGATGCTTCCAGGTCCTGCACCATCTAGCTCGAAACCACCGTAAACCTTGACTTAGGGCTTTGGATTCGCAAGGTTTAGGCGTTTAGGGTTGCGGGGCCCAAGCCTCGAATTCAAAAAATTGCCTACACCATGAGAGGGGTTTCGGCTTCAGGGCTCGAAATGCATTGATGTTGAGGAGCTTCCCGAGTTAGGGTTTAGGGTTTAGGGTTTAGGGCTTTTCCCGTTGAGGATCTTGATGCAGACCCTTCCAACTACCACCCTAAGCCTGAGCACGAAACCTTCATCACGGCAAGCTGTATCCCTGACCATGACCGAGACTTTGGTTTCCGGCAGTGTCATCCCTATGACCCCGGACATCTGAGTTCCCAAGAGGGTCCATATACACTATTGTTATGGAATTAGGTCCCCAACACCATAATAAGTATGGTCTGTCTGTACCTACTTCCCTAATAGTAGTGCATATGGACCCTCTGGGTTCTAAACCCTAAAAACCGTAAACCCTAAACCCTCAACCTTAACAACCCAAGACCCGAGAGCCTCAACCAAGAATTACATCTGTCAGGTGTCCGAGCAGAAGGGCTCCCTCACTGACTTCGAGCTCCTTAGCAAGGCCTCGGCGGTGATATCGACAGCTTAATAACGTCGTAGCCTTAAGGACCCTAAACTATGGGAATTATGGTATATTCCTTATTATGGGTAATGCAGGATTTATATCGTCAACAGTAACGCTGGTAGTAGTAAGACTATGAACAATGACAGTTAGTAACATTGTTCTTTAGGTTCCTTGCCATAATGATAGTAACATTATTCTGAGATCCCCCCCATATTACGTTTTCTGGGTTGAGGCGGTGCGGAGACGCAATTCGGGGAGTCATGGGCGCAGGGTCTAACAGGACTTCGGGCTAACACCAACCGTCTTACTAACAGGTAACGAGTGCAACAATGGGACACTATCCGGAAAGGGAGCCCAAACGGAATCCTAGCAACAGTCATTTCCAATGACTGGCCCAACTCCATCGAGTTTGTATTACATTGCTTTGGAAGCTTCTCTAAAGTCCTAAACCCTAAGCCCTAAACTAAAAACAAATCTAAACCCTAAACCGAGACTCTAAACCTTGAGGCCTGAGACCCCTGAGCCCCTAGATTAAATCCACACCCCTGGTGAGCGGGAAACCTTAAATCTGAAACTACGTGCTGCAGAAGCCTAAACCCTAAACCCTAAACCCTAACCTGAGCGAGCTTTTGATTCTACCGCAGTGCAGAAAGGGGCTATTGCACTTGAAAAAAACAACCAGGTGCTAAACTAAACCGACAGCCCTCCCAGAGACTCCAATATCCCTTAATTAAGGAAAGTTCTTTAAATCGTATTATGGATCCCATTATAATTTAAGGTATATTCCTTAACTAAGGGATATTGGAGTCTCTGGGCTAGTGGATTCCGGCCTCTAGGGTGCTGGGTTCGCTATGTTGGCTCTTGGAGGTTCACGAGTACTTCTAAGTGGGGCTACAAGTCCCCAATTCCCAGACCCCCGGGAGGATCTAGAAAGTAGATCCCCTAATTTGGGGCCCTATACTACTAAGGGTACTTTATAGGAACCCCCATTAAAGGATCTACTTTTTGGATCCTCCCGGGGGTCTGGGTTTGGGTTATAATTGTACTCACAACCCATGAATCCCAGGTAGGGTTTTTGAGTTCGGGGTTGCAGCCTGCCGGAAGGTTTCGAGGTTGTGCTTTGTAAGAGTTAGGAAGTTGGACGACTGGTTTTCGGGTCTAGGATGTAGGTTGTTGGGTCCATTTATACTACAAACATGATGTCATGAGGCTTAATGAGGATGGTCTGCTGTTGCCTACTTCCTGAACCCAAACCCCTAAACCCTAAAAGCACTTGAGCCCCAAATTCGAACGGCATTCATCTCTGACCCTCACTGTCCCAGACCCCAACGCCCTAAACAAGGATCCGTAAGATACACAGCCGCCACGCAGTTTCGCCAGGTGAACTTCAGCTGCGAAGCCACCAGGGCACCGCCGGAGGTGGTCATTGTTCTTGAGGCGCTGGGGCTTATGGTACTACAATTATAATCAGGACCCCCCCCAAAACAGATTGAGGCCAGTATAGTACTTGATATCGGGGTTGAGGGTTAGGGTTCAGAGGCTTTATCGCTTGGCTGCAAATTGGCTTGGGGACATGTCGCAGCTCAATGTTGCTTTAGTAAGCAGCGGCAACTGCTTTGTGCTGTAGGGTTTGGGCAGGATGCATAGTTTACCGCGAGACTTTGTTTCGCAGGGTCTGATTCTAACCCTGAACAGCAGGACTAAAACCCAGAACCGGAAGCTATAAGCCCCACGCCCTAAACCCTAAACCCTAAAGCCTAAGACGGTGTGTCTGCTCAAAACCCGGCTTGCAGGTCACCCTCTATGAGCTGGGCGAAGCTTTCGAGTTTGGGGCTCGGATTTGTTTTGGCTCACGGTCCGGGCCTGACATTTCTTTAGGGTTTAGGTCATAGGGGTTATAGTTCGGGTCTTATGACTCAGGTTGAAAGGCAGCCCTTATGTTCTACTTTTTTTGTGGTTTGGTTTGGAGTCTTTCGAGTTGTTGATTTGTTGCATTGCTTAGCTTCGCTCGACAAACGAGAAGCAAACGACCGGTCCATAATGACACAAGCGTCCTTGTCACCTGTCTCGCGATCCTGAATCTGATGGGAGAGCTCTGGACAACATGAGAGCATAGTGTACACCCGAATTTGTAGGATCCTCTTGATAAGTATCGCCCTGCAAGGGGTCCTGGATTTTCAGAACCACCCCATATAACAACCACCAACCCTTCGTGGATTTTCAGAACCACCCCATATAACAACCATCAACCCTTCGGAGGTACCCCAATCGGGTGGATGTCTACGCGCCGGCAGGCCAGCAACCCAGGGCTGGTCCGGCCGTTGAGAGACGGAAGGAGGTCTGCAAGAGTTAACCCCGACCTGATATTTAGGTACTCGGTTTTAGGATACTAGTTCTGTAGGTTGGGGTTTTGGAGAGTATATGATTATTGGGTGCTTGGACCCTTGGGGTAAGAGGTGGTTTAGGGTTTCAGGTTTTGTGTTTGGGATGTGAACCTTGCAACATCACAAGCGGCACAATCAAGGGGACGCCACATTGCCTTTGGAAATTCCGAAACCAGAGACTTCACCAGCTGACACCTCGCCGGACATGGAAGAGCCCATCGTGCCCCAGCAGATCATCCTTTTTCCTGAGCCTTCTTACCACATCACCAGTCATCCTTCCCGCAGAGACTCCAATAGCCCTTAATTAAACCTACCCTAAATAATATTAGGGATCCTACTACAGTTAAAGGTCCTTGATTAAGGGATATTGGAGTCTTTGGGTTCTTCCGCATTGTCCAAGCAACTAAGCCCGAAACCCTAAACCCTAAACCATTGCCTCGTTAAAGAGCACTCCTCAATTAGGTTAGCCTCGGTGGGATCCTTGCATTCCTGGACACCTACCTAGATCCAAAACTCCGGACTCTAACCCTCGATCTCTATATACCCGAACCCAGAGAGCCCAATACCCCTTAATTAAAGAATATGGTCTAAATTATATAGGACTTCATATTATGATTTAAGCTATATTCCTTAATTAAGGGGTATTGGGCTCTCTGGGAATATTCAACCTGCTAAGCCGTTAAGAAAGCAAGGGCCGAATCACAAAAACACTAAGCCCAAACGGCGTGAGGCTACAAATTCCTGCTGAGTTGCTTCGCGCCTGGCGAGAGACAAAGGCTGCAGGCCGAGCCATGGGAACCCGAAACTCCCTAAACCCTAGACGCCTAAACCACTAAACACCTAAACCCCTAAACCCCTAATGCCTTGAATCCTAAACCCTGGGTCGTGGGATTGCTTGAAGGGGCTCCTGGATCTTTTTCGGCTTCAGGGTTCAGGGTTCAGGAGAGTTCAGGGTCACAGAGTTACGGGTTCTACCCTAAACCCTAAACCCTAAACCCCTAAACCCCTAAATCCCTAAACCCCTAAACCCTAAACCCTAAACCCTACAAGTTTTGGGTGATTCTGCATGTTTTCGCGGGGGCGGGGGGGGGGGGGGGGTGAAGGCGCCTTGAGGGGTTCAGGTCGTAGCTTGTGCTAGCTGGTGGCTCGCCTCGTTTAGTCTGAGGTGCTTGCACTGCTCCTGCGCAAATGCACCCTAGCAGAGACCCCAATGTAAAAGAAGCACCCACCAAGTGCCGACATGAATTTTGGAATAATTATGTACTGTTGCTGTGACCCTAGACCGTGGAGCGCAAAGGAACGTTTCTAGACAGCGATGGTTGCTCCCAAACACTCGAAACATACTTTGTCCCAGCCTCCACCGAACGATGCCGGTCAGTTCAACTTCGTCTCCTGCCGCGAACGTTGGACGCTGTTCCAAGGCATCGGCCTCACTGGAAGGAACACTCAGTTAAGGGTTTTGCTGCAATGCCCGAGATACGGTCATTACTGCCGTGAAAACAGCGACAATGCCACGCTGCATGAAAGATTAATCAAGCCGTAAACCCTTCTCAGTCTCATCGTAAGCGGAATCAAAAAACACCCTCAAAGTAAAAACAACCTAGACATCCCTGCACCCTGACAGCACCAATGGGCTTCCTATAAGAATGAAAATTGCCACATGCCCCGAAACTCTGTTCCATTTGTTAAGGCCCTATTTGTTAGACCCGCGAGAGGACTTCGGGTGCTATGCGGGTACCAAGAATCAAGATTCAGGACAAGGCATTGGGTTCAGGTTGTAGGAGGTAGGCTGAGGACTTGGTAGGCATCCTTTAGGATTGCTTGGGCCCCTAACTTGAGGCAACTACCTTAGCGGCGCCATTCTCATGGCGGCAGATGCGGCGCGAGGGCCCAGAGATAACATAGAAGCCTATACTCTTTTTGGGGCTCCTTACTGTAGTTATAGCATAATATTCTAAATATCACGCCCTGTATTAGATACCAGAACCTTCACCGGAGTGAGCTGATAGCTGAAGGTTCAGGGTTTGGGGTTTAGGGTTCGGGATTTAGTTGTGCGCTGGTAGCATTCAGATGGGTCTCCAAGCTTCGTCCGTATCTTTAGGTTAAGAGTTTGCTTTTCGACCTGAGCCCTATACTCAAAGGAGAAAAGGAGGGAATTTTAAGGGGACCCCTACCCTGTAATGGGCTATATAATGGGTATATAATAGCTATATTAACGGTATATACCTAGGGGTCCTTATTAAGGGTCCCTCCTTTTGCCCTTGGATACACCCCAAACGCTCACCCCGAATCGGCTTCAGACTTCTCCTCCGGGCTACCCCTCAACCCTAAACTCTACACCCCAAGACCCCAAACCCCAAACCCCAAACCCTCAACCCTAAACCCTGAACCCCAAACCCTCAACCCTAAACCCTAAACTCTAAACCCTCAACCCTAAACCCCTAAACCCTAAACCCTCAACCCTAAACCCCAAACCCCAAACCCTCAACCCTAAACCCTAAACTCCTAAACCCTAAACTCCTAAACCCTAAACTCTAAAACCCTAAGGTGCTTAAAAAAAAAAAAACCTAATTTCAGCCCCAAGGCAGATCCCGACTCCCATCCTCGAACAGTGGTGGACACACGAGAAATGCTGTAACGAGGATCCTGTACCAAAGAAAGGAGGCACTATAGGGGGGTTTAGGGTTTAGGGTTTGGGGTTTAGTTTAGGGTAGAAGGGGCCGACTATAAGGATTATATTAGGGCCCTATTATATTCCTATTGTACCACTATTACAGGGTGGGGGCCCCTTCTGGGGCCTAAGCTCAAAGGGGAAAAGGAGGGACCCTTAATGGGGACCCCTACCCTGTAATGGGCTTTATAATGGGTATATAATAGCTATATTAAGGGTATATACCTAGAGCAATAACCAGTATTACTTTGGTGGTGCCTTAGTATGCTTATTGTATACTATGTCCCAAAACCCTACAGCGGGCCTAAACAAGTACCAATATTACTCTGGTGGTTCCTTAGTATGATTATTGTATACTATGTCGCCAAACCCTATTCTAGTTGTTAAGGTCCCTCTACTAGCCGCAAAGCGGAAGTCCATTAAACCCCGCAGCACAGCTGCACCCAGGGTGTGCTCCCGTCGGACATGCCAATGCGCCTTGGCGTTAAAAGAGTTCGGGGTTCGGGGTCGAGGCTGCTGTACTCAGAGGCCCAGCAGACGTAGTGTTGATGATATAGATCCTGCATGACCTAAGGACCCTAAACTATGGGAAGTATGGTATATTCCTTATTCTGGTAATGCAGGATTTATATCATCAACCTTAGTAACTAGGTTATAAGTACCCTAAATGGAGTTGCCCCAATTACGACCAATTTAGAACCTGCCTACCAAGTCCACTGGGCCTCCAAGTAAGGGTGTGGACTTGGGTGTAGGTTTGAGGCTCTTTTGGGCCTTTAGTTAGGTGGCCATTATAAGGATTCCTACCATCCCAGGCAGCTTGTCTGACATGGCTGTCTAGGCCTCTATGCCAAATCCTAAATGCCGCATAGCCCGTCTAAGAGAAGATAGGTAGTAGTCTAGGGTCCCGACAAAAGAGGACGATTATCATCAGAATCGTCACAAGCACAATCGCACTCAAAGACACATGTTGACGAAGCCTGCTGATGCAGTTTAATCAAGCATTTGGAAAACTTAGGCAAAACTATGAGAAAAGACCGTGCGCCATGGAAGTGAATGGTGCTAAGCACAACACACTCCACTACTAGAGCCAAGCCGGGCTCATTTGGATTGTGGCACCCTTCAGGTTGTGGCAGAACCATGCGTTATTCTGAAACCACAAAAGTTCTCATGTCGTAGAAGGCACACGCCGACATACTCCATCACTCGCGAAGCACCGACAGCGATGAGGCCATGCCCTAAACATACTGAATCAACACCGTCCAAAATCCCCTAAACCCTGCTGTAATCAAAATCATCCAAAATCATGTAAAGGAGCCACGAGGCTGAAACCTGAACCTAAGCCGCTGGAGCTCCCTCACATCCCTCAAAATCAGCTCCTGGCCGGCTTTTCCCAGAAATGCCGATCTCACCGAATTTTTAGAGGACTGGGGCGCAGGAACTAGGTGTGAGTAGAGTAGAATAGCAACCTCTTTGTTTAAGTCCCAATTTTACGTCCCGCACAGTTATGTGAATGTGACTCCATTCATGAGACAGCAGGCACCCCTTTAAACCCCCTGCTCCAAGTCTGGACTGCTTGAAGCATGTTCGAGCCTGCATCTTGAGGAAAATCCGTCTACAAGCCTTGACACCTCCGCTAACGCCAGCCATGCCACGGACCTGGCGCAAGGATTGAGGTTTCGGAGTTGCGGGATCTAGGGGTTTAGGCCATGGTTGTTCATGGCGTTTGCCTGGTTCCTTATGCGGGTTGATTCTGATAGTGTCACTTCGTAGGGTATGCGAGGTATCGGATTCAAGCTTGAGCTCTTGAAGAAATTGTCTGTCCTCCAGGTTGGCCTTTCGCCGCTAATTACCCTCTGCGAGGGACCATGTTGAATGTCAAGTCCAGAAGTTGGGATGTAGGTCTTAGTTAACTCAGGTTTTTGTTGTTGTTGCTGCCATGATGTAGATGACGATTGAGAGAATGAATGATGCTGCCAATGGCTCCATGATGAGGATGATGATGGTGGTGGTGATGATGATCGTGATGGCGATGATGGTGATGATGACGACGATGACGATGGTGAGGAAGAGGACGACCATGCGAATGATCATCGTCGCCATCTCTTAGTTCCCATTAGCACTGTCCCGTTCATACTGTTGGTGGACAAAATCCTGCATGAATGCAAGGAATTCTAAACTATTGGAACTATGGTATATTCATAAATAACAATGGGTGATGCAGGATTTTGTCCATCAGCAGTATCTTGCCTTTGCAACTGCTTCATCTGTTGCTGGACGATGCTGTGTAAAAGTGTGCGCTGCCATATCAAAGCACGCCCTTACAAGCAAGCTGGGACGAAGCATGTGTGGCGATGATTCCTGATGCATTGCAGGAAGAATGTCTTTGCAGAGCCCTCGGCCCTAAACGAAGCCCTAGATCTTAAACCAGAACTTTCTACCTAAACTAAATCCCAAACGAAGTTGAGCCGAAAATCCCGACCTGGCCGCTCGATGTCCGGAAGAGAAGCTTAGGAACCTTGGTTCCAAACCCGTATAGAACCCTTATATGGGGTCCTTGAACCCTATAGATCCCTAGTCTGATGTCTTAAATCAAACTCCTTAACCCTTACAGCCTTCCAAACCCTTAAAGGAACCCCCAGATATATGGTAACTTAACTTAAATCCCCTAAACCCCAAACCCTAAATTCCCTAAGAAGAACCCAGAGACTCCAATATCCCTTAATTAAGGAATATACCTTAAGATATAATAGGATCCCTAATATGATTCAAGGAATATTCCTTAATTAAGGGATATTGGAGCCTCCGGGAACCGTTCAAGGAACCCTAAGATATGGTAACTTAACTTAAATCCCCTAAGACCTAAACCCTAAATTCCTCAAGATGAACCCAGGAACGACTTCTTCGTGGTCACGCATCAGCGGCAGGGAGATGCCGCCTGGGGGCTGACGCCCAGCAGCTTCCCGGTGTCGAACATGCAGGTGCGCCTTTAGGGTTGGTTTATAAGGTGTGGGAGGTATTAGGGTTTATGGGTTTGTCAGGTTTTAGCAGTTAGGGTTTAGGGTTCAGGGGTGAGGGGCTTGGGCGTTCAGGATTTATGGGTTTGGGGTTTCGGGGCTAGGATTTAGGGGTTTAGGGGTCAGGGTTTAGGGGCTAGGGGTTAGGGATTTAGGCTTGCAGGGTTTTAGGGTTTATAAGGTGTGGAGGTTTAGGGTTTTAGGGGTTAGGGATTAGGGTTTAGGGGTTTAGGAGTAAGGCGTTCAGGGTTTTAGGTTTTTAGGGGGTGTTCAGGGGTTTAGGGTTTAGGGTTTTAAGCATTTAGGGGAATAGGATTTTGGGTTCTCTTTCTCAATGATAGTAACATAGGGACCTTCAGCACTAGAATTTGTCGTGTCCTTAGGATTTTTCTTTTTTGTTCATATAAAACCCAAGAGTTTTCTAAAAAATATTGTGTTTATTATGGTTCTAAGGGGGGGGGTATAGGAATAGGGTTTAGGGGTGTGCGGCTTGTCGAATTTGCATCTTAAACTACAAGCCTACATACTCTTTTAAAGGCACTGAGCTCATGGTGTTGATGATCACCCTGCTGCTCCTGGCCCTAGAGTGAATTCTTCACGTCTGTGCGGAGTCAGCGTTCATTCTGGATGCAGTGGATGGGGGTTAAGGGTTTAGGGCTGTAGCTCGAGCTTGGTTGATGGCACATGTCTTATCATGAAGATGTGCTACTATTTGCTTAAGAACCCCCCAAAAAATAAAAATAATAATCCCTATATTACCCCCATAAGGAATATATTTTTTATTTTTTGGGTGGTTCTTAAGCAAATAGTAGTGTGGGTTCAAAGGCTGGTTTGCGCCGGAAGCTTTGGTTTCGCTTCATGGTGGTGGGGGTCAAGGGTGCCAGCTATAAGTTATAAGGTGCGTAACCTTCGAAGCGTGATCATCTCAACTGGAAAGCCACAATAATGTAGGAGCCTTAGTACGAAACCCGAAAATAGTAGGGTTCATATAGGAAACCCAAATAACGGCCCAAGGTTTCTTAGTCAGGTTCCTACATTACACGACTTCATTCCAAGATACATCCGATACCGGGGTAAAAATTCTACGCACTGAAGTTTTCACTGTTTCACCCTCTACAGTACCGCCTGCAGATTGTTATAGAGGGGGAAATCTGAAATTCACTGGAAAGCTTTAACTTTAGGCTTGAAGTGCGCCATCCGAGCTTGAGCACAGAACGCCAATCATGTAAAGGTTTGAATACTTAGTGGGCAGTAGCAGCGCGTGATCGTCCATACATAATTCTGGCATTGGGCTCTATCAAAGGGGTATTCAGAAGGCGAAACATGTGTGGATGAGGGGTGCTTGGGGCTTGAGGTTGGTCGGTTCTCGTGTTAGTTCAGGCGGTGGAACAGGGCTTTTTGCAGCATTGCTTGAGGGCATACTCGGGCGAAATTGCTTCTAGAACCACTTGCGCATAGTGCGGGACCTGGCCCCAAGTAGGGTAATGACTTCCTAGCCTGATCATACGGGAGTTTCCGAAATTCGGGGACCCTAATATAGTACCCCCTAAATAGTAGGATCCTTATTAATAAGGACCGCCATATAAGGTACCACCCCTATTTTCGGAAACCCCCATATATCCTGCTTACCATGTCCGCGGATCCTTCCTTGTTGACCTGGATCTGGAAGTTGACGGCTTAGACTTCAGTTTTCTTGGACGCCCCAAGGTATCATGGATAGAGCCGCTATCTTCCTTGATAATCTATAGGCATGCAGGCTGTCTGGGCAGTTAGCAGTCTAGGTAGGGTTTAATCTGTCGCCTTTTCGGATACTTAGCAGGAATCCCTATCCCCCAACTGCAGGTCACAAATCGCTACACTGGGGTGGCGGGGGCTGAGGCCCTTCGGTGTTCTTGTTCTCCGGGGATTTTCGAAATTCAGGTGTCCCGGTCTGGGAGACCTTGTCATAAGGATCATACATGATCATGCCATGTCAGGTGGGAAACGTATAGGGCCCATTAGCGTCGCTTGATTGTCGTATCCTGCGGCTTCTACAACCATGTTCCAAACGGATTCGACATTCGAGGGTTTGGGAGTGTGTTTCGTAGAACATGATCCTTCGGACCGTTGGAGCTTGAGTTGTCCACGCAGTTTTTGTGGGGTTCGATCCTTGTGGAGCCAGATGGGTTCGGGGTTGCACGGCTTCGGTAGGGTTACTATATGGGAGTTTCCGAAAATTCGGGGTGCCGTATTTTGGGCGGGCCTTATGATCAGGATCCGAGTGTTTAGGGTAATTACTATATTAGGGTCCTCTATTTTCGGAGACCTCCATATTGAGAAGCGTGCTTTACGGGCATTATCGTCGTGGTTGCGGGTTGTCCTGGTGATTTAGAACCACCCGTAAAGTTCAGGAGCACCCTGCAAGCAGGCGTTTCGCACAAGTGACCTGAGATGCCCTGAGGATTTTTGACGGATAAGAAGGACCCCGATCTTGAGCAATTAATCCCAAACCGGGGCTGTACCATCTGGGTTTCAAGGCTCTCGGGCTGATGAATTTTGGTTTAGGGCAGCACGTGAGGGTCGTGGAGAACGCTTTGAAACAAGTAGCCGGCGCAGGGTTTTGTTCAAAAAAGATCAAAGTCTGTACCCTTGCGAAGACAAAACTTCTTTTTTCAAGGGTATACCCAAATATCTTAAATATATGCATATATTTTTTCTTTAGCAGCAATGTCGAGCCTTGGGAAGGAGAGTTTTTGGGTTCCCTTGTTAGGGAAAGCAGCCAGGTTCCCATGTTCTTGGCATTCACGCTGCGATATCCGCTGGCTTGGGGAGGTAATGCCGGGAGCCGAGAAATTTCCAGACATGAGGACAGGTCTGCGACCTTGTATTTAGGGGTGTCGATTACAGACTTGCGGGCCTAGGGTGGAACTACAGGGGTTTTCAAATGTGGAGAGTTTGGGTGAACAGGGCTGGGGACTTCTCGCGTTTCGAGTTCAGGGTTTACAGTTTGGGGCTTGGGGTTTCCTTGCTATTCAGAGCCCTATGTTCAACCTGCCTGGCCGGTAACCTCGGTCAAAAGCGTGGAATGAGTTGGAACGCGACCCTAGCTGTGGGCTTGGGACCCAAGGCATAGCGACTTCATTCAGTTTCAGAATGAGAACTGACTACCACTTGATCTTCCACATGGGTTCTACCAAGGAAAACTGATGCTCTGACTTTGAGTTCTGCCTCACACGGCTTTGTTTTGAATGCTCCTGTCCTCCTGCACCCTCATTCAGAAGTCCTTTCGCCGAGCCCTCGTTACGACGTCCTTATCAAACCCCGAGCCTAAAGTTTAGTGTTAACGGTGTAGCGGCACGAGTGGCCGTAGAGCCCCATAAACTCAAATCCGGCACCCTGAAGCCAACACAGGATGTTTGGATTACAGATCCGAGGCTTCAAACTTGATATTTCGGCTTCGCTTTGGGCATGACTATAGAGAGAATCCGCAACTCCAGGACCTCCTGCCTCCCTGCAGAATTAGCGTCGTTTAGCCTTTCTCGGGTTGTATTTTTTTGCCAGGAGTGTGTGTATATATATATATATATATATTTGTTCATACACACATACATACATATATCTATATATATATATATATACATACACATATGTGTTAGTATACCCCCGCAAACCCTATTCATTATAGTTGCAAGCGTCCCCCAAAAAACAACCCTGAAAGCTTCTTCCTTGAGTCTTGGTGCCAACCTCCTCAAGTCAAGTCCCGATACAAATCGTTCTTCAGCATACCCCCAAACCATATTACGGGCCCCAAAAGCAACCCTGCAAGTGCAAGCCTCTTCTTTAAGTCTTGGTACCAAGATCCCCATACCCTCATACCCTGTTCTAGTTATAACTATAGCAGAAACCTAACCCCTAAACCCTAAACCTTGAACCGTCTTGGTGCCGAGATCCACATCGCGGGCCCGCTCCTGTACCAGATCCGATGCCCGATCTCCTTGGCTGGGGAACCGAGCAGTTGGAACCTACCCTAAAGCCCTAAAGCCCTAAGGCCCTGAAGCCCTAGTCCCTGAGCCTTAAACCCAAACGAAGCTCAAAGCAGCCACCAACCTTGAACTATAAAGTCTGTAAAGCCCCAAATCCTGCCTAGTAGTCTGATCAGTCAGCAGTGGTAAGCACCCACGAGCCACCCTGCTACCTGTTAGTAAGCCATTCAACCAGTTTTTCCGTAATCACCGATGTGATTGTTCAGCAATAGCCCCGTCCAGCGACCATTGCACTACTCAGGATTTGAGAAAGAGGGTTTTGTGTTCTGGATGCTACACCCGCAAGCTACTTGATAGCGAGTCTGTCCGTCCTGAAGTACGCATTAGGACTGTGGCTGTGATTTTGTTTCTCGCGAGGTCCTCCTTGCGCCAGACAACTTTCACATGCCGAACTGCACCCACGAGGCCACTTGGGGCAGGTTTAGGGCCGGGTGCACTTCAGCAAGCTCAGAGCTTGGGGTGTGTGTTTGGGGATTCGGGTTTAGGTTTAGGGCTGGATGGATGATCCATGGCCAGAGAGTGAAAACTGCGATTCCCTGCACACGTTGCACAAAAGGCGAGCCCCTAAAGCAGAAATCCCAAGGCCGTGTTTCGACTCTTCATCTGTTTGGGCTTCGGGGGTCTTAGAGGTCAAGGTTCAGTGTTTCAGGATACTCTTCTCTGCGCTGCTCTCGCAGCCTTCATCTGTGCTCTGCAAACATGGTTCGGGCGCTCCAATGTGCAAGCAGCCTAGGCCCCAGGCTATATAGGCCCATAGGCACAGCCTCCGGCAGTTGCACGGAATGCAGCCAAACTTGGGTTGGCGCCGATATTCGATGGATCCCCCTATGCGCGCACCATGCTGCCACAATCGTCCCAAAGTGCTCCCTCTTGTGGACAGTGGGTACACGTACCGGACTCCATCGCCGTCCAAGTCTGTGGCTGTGAACAGGACATGCCTGGGTTCTTGTTAAGGGACTTTTATTTGAGGTGCCATGATACGGAAACCTTATCAATTTACTATAGATTCCTAGTATGGTAACTTAAATTAAATCTATTAACAAGAACCCAGATGCGGCAGGAGACGAGATGGTCATTGTTCTGCGCTCTCGGGCATTTGGTGTGTTGCAGCTCTTTGTCTGGGAGTGCCTCGGTCTGAGATTTCCCCTCAACCACGACAATTATCAGAATAACTCATGTGTTCCACTGTGTTCCCCTAGCCCCTACAAGCCTACAAGCATGTGGTGTAGGCCGGTGTTCCTGCATCTCACGCATCTCAGGCAAAGCGTGCCTGTCGTTCCGGCGTCAGGCGACAGTCTAGTCATTCTCAGAGTCGCTTTGCAGATGCATCGGGAGCGCAGAGAGTGTTGCTGGTGGATGGCGATGGGCACAGCATTGATGAAATCAAAGCAGCCATGAAAATCCTGGAGCTTCAGGGCCGACTGCTACAAACCACCATCTTCACCGCTCCGGGTCTCGAGAAGAGGAGGCGTTGGCAACAGCTGTCGCAAAGACCCGACATCTCCTTCGAAGCAGTGGAGCGTCCGGAGAGCTCCAGAGGAGAAGCCACCGATAGCGCCATTGAGGCTCGCGTGCGTGTGTTGTCGCGATCAGACACTACTACCGACATTGCCTTGATGGTCTCCGATCACGGCTATGGGAAGGTAATGCACGAAGCGCTGTGTTTGGGCAAGTCAGTTGTAGCAGTCTGTCCAGAGAAGAAGTATTACGTCATTGAGAATTTTGAAAACTTGGACATTCCGGTTGTAAAGGTGCCACCAGACAGAGACAGCAGTCCGAGGGTTAGAGCCGTGCTGGAAGATGATGGGGAAGGCCGAGTGTATTTGGCAGAGCCTCTGGGGCGGTACTTACTGCATTCTATTGTAAAGTTCTGGTTCAAGACCAAATTGGGACCGCTCACTGTGTTTCCCCAGCAATGCGCAACAGAATCACTATACAACGTCATTCAAAACTGCACCCGCCCTGGTATTGCAAATAGTTGGAAACGGCTCAGGGCCGGCATGGCATTCTTCTTGCCAAAGACGGGCGGAGCAGCAAACACCAAGAGCAAGCATCGCACATTTGGCAGCTCACTCGCTTACCAAGTTTTTCACGGAGGTGGGCCGTTTCTGCTTGAGGACTCATGAGACCTCGTTGAAAAAGCCATGCAGAGATTGGGCTACTTGGATTCGGACTTCAACAACGAGCTGTCAGAGGCGATGCTCGTTTTCATGAACAATACCAAGAACAAGCACCACCTGCGGAAGATGGATGCTCTGCCCTCGCCCCAAGATGGTGTCTCAGCTGTACAGGCCATGTTGAGACAGGCTTTCCAATCTGATCAGGGCAGTGGCCAGTGGCATGTCGGACCCAAGCAGAAAGCCCTGCGCTATCATCTGGTCCAGGCCGGCTATCTAAAATCGACGAAGGCCAGCGAACATGCCGTTCTGGAAGCTGCGAGACTCTTTGCTCGCGCACATCAGCTGCCAGAAATGAAGACTGTCAATGGGTATGGATTCCGGATCACGCGCATGCTGAACAAGAACCCAACCCGTCTGCCGGACACGATCGAGTTTCGGACTTCCGGAGTGTAGCACGGCATTCTGTCATGAGAGATGCCATGCTGACAGTCAGCCTATGTCAGCGTTTTTGCTCGAAAGCTAAGTCCCCATTTCTACAGTCCTTCCAGAAGCCTTCTGAAGGTCCTCGAGTTCAAGGGATTCCATGATCATGGACGGCACATCGTCACCCGGACTTCGGAGCCTGGCACCGGTCCTTGCAGAGTGCAGGCCTGCACCGCAAGGCCGAAGTGCTGGCTAGGAGAGTCGTGTTTCAAAGATGCTGTTCGATGGTCAGCAGATCGATAAAAGGTGTTTCCTTCCCAGGGTTGTCGATGATTCAGCGGCTCCTTGATTATGGCAGCAGTACGAAGCAGGGAGAGGCAGGGCAATGATTCCCAGCTTCGGAGGTTATGGAGGATCATTGGCAAGCACACTTAATTTTTCTGCAGTGAGCTCGTATTGCCATCGACTCATTGTAGCGGCTCGATCGTCAACAGAATGCTGCGACTGAATAAGGGCTGGTGTTCGGATTTGAGGTTTACAATCCGCCGACATGGCCGTTTGTTCTCGGTTGCCATCGACCGGTTAGACTTTTACTTCCTCTCTCCATGACTGGGTTGCCGTCGCAAGTGCCCTACCTGCGATCTAAAGAGTCTAAAGTAGGTACTACCAAGCTCCTTGTCCTGGGTCATCATTTACGAGGTTTTCCTAGGTATTTCGCCTTTTGCAGCATATATTTGTACCGGTGCTAGTAACACTACAGCTGGTTGGTGCCAATGCCTCCAACAGTCGGACGAGTAAGTTTCTACATGCGTTGCGTCCTTACATGACCGATATTTTGGCACGGGAGCATGTGCGGTGTCCCGATCTCCAGATGGTAAGAATTGGGGGCGCAGGGCTGCGGGTGGCAGCACCACGGTGTATGTTACAAGCTGCCACTGCCACTGCAACAACGGTCAGCTGGTTTCAGGCCTATCATGTTGCCACGAAGCATTTGCACCTTTGTTTGACAGAGAGTAGTGTTTCACAGATTCACCGATTCACCGAGCAATGCCTCTATGCTAAACTCCCATAATACCCTTATAGTAATCCTTATAGACACCTTTAAAAGGCACCCTAAGAAGACACCTGGTGCAGGATACAGTTCTCAACGGCTGCTTCGGTCTCCCTATCGTTGGCGATCCCAGCCTGGGCGCCAAGTTTCGTAAGATGTGGTTTAGGAGTCTAGGGGCTTAGGGGAGTATATTGCAGTATAGGGTTTAGAGGTTGAGGGTTTAGGGGTTAGGGTTTAGGAGTTTTGGCGTTTAGGAGTTTAGGGATGCAGGGGTTGAGGGGTTTAAGATTTAGGGGTTTAGGAGTTTAGGGTTTTAGGAGTTTACAATCAGGGGCTTTCGGGAATAGCTTGCTTGGATTGGGGCTGCTGATCTTGGGGTGCACATGCGGTTTGTGTCTAATCGGGAAAAGGGCTTCACTGCCTTGTTTCGCTAGTCGCCAGACTCTGCGGCAAAACAGTTTTAGCAACGAGAGTACTATAGAAGCAAAGATATGATAATTACCAATACTGTTCCTTCGGGTTCCTGATTATATTTATATACTATAAAGAAGCCCCAAATCCTATTCCAATCACTATAAGGCCCCTGCAGTAGGCTATCCAGGCTTGAAGCCCCAAACCTTGAGCCAGCGGCGCCAACATGCATTTGACTCGAAACCCGAATCCGAATCCTTTACAATCCGAGCGAGTGCCCAGTTGCAAAACAGTCCTGCGGAGAAATTCTCAATGCAGTGCTTGCGGCATACAGGGAAGGCTCAGGGTTTTGCCAAGACGTGGAAAAGATGTCTATGCCGAAAGGTTTTATTGCATCCACTCAATCGTAGCTCACGTCCCGAAGCCCAGACCCACAAACTGCTTTGTTGCTGGCACTTTGTTGTGTCTGCTGCACTTGCTGCTGTTTGCTCTTCCTCTGTTTAGGGTTTAGGGGTTTATAAGGTTTAGGCTGCTCGATAGCCCCTAGATCACTGTTGGTTCGTTCAAAGCTGCAAGCTGAAATCGCTGAGATCCGAATCCGGCGCTGCCGCTCTGCGACCCTCTGCACGAGATCCTCCTGACATGGGAGTTGCATTGCCGGCATGCTTTGCTGCAAAGTGTTGAACGTAGGGGCCGTAAGAATATGAGAATAGGGCTTCGAGGTATATTATACCACAATTAATAAGGAGCCCCCGCCAAAAAAAACAAAATGAATGTATTGGTAGATATTTAGGCCCCTATATTCGGATGCAGAGTCAGAAGTCTAGGGTTCAGGCATGTTTCTCGAACTTGATCCTTGCATGCTCCAGCTCTTGCCCCTTCAAACCCAAGCCCCGGGCAGCGCAGAGTTGTTCAGGAATATTGGTATGACCAGGATGGTTGCAACCATTGCTGGCAGCCTTCTGTGTTGTTGCTTTTGTGTACAGTCAAGCACCCCGGCACCCGGTCTTCACAGGCGAAACAGAAATGACCTTCATGCTTGCTGTAGGTGGTGTGATGCTAACTGTCAGCCAGCCCTCCGGCCAGTACCTCGCAGGAAGCGACTTTCCCCAAATCCAGACTGCATACAATTTCAATGTCGGCAAAATCGGCGCTAGAACCCTCTTGCAGCTTTTATAGAAGTATACTGAATTTGAGGTTTACGAGGTTGGAGTTCCGGGTTTGCGTAGGGCTTTGGGTGTAGGATGTTTTAGGGTCTTTGTTTGGGTTTTGGTTAGTTCATGTGGCTTCGGGCTTGGGGTCCAGGGTTTAGTTGTTCAGGGTTTTGAGCGCTTGTAGGGGTTCAGGGTTCCTCAGGGCTCCAAGCGTTAGGAGTTCTGTTGCGGGGCGATGACGGCAGTTGTTGGGCTGTCTAGGTTTTGAGCTGCTTGGATATTTAATGGTTTGTTTCACGTTTAGGATGTTGGGATTCATGGGGTTTCGACATCAAGTTTGGGGGTGTTGCGTTTCTGAGGTCTATAGACTATAGGCTGTCAAGAAACGTAATATCACGCGGTATTGCATACATGCGCAAGGATTCAGAGAGAAGAAGGTCGAAGTTTTGGGGCCATGAATCCTAAGCCAGGCCATGGTGGGCGCAAGCGGGTCAGGATGGAGATGGCGATGACGGGGAGCCCCGATTTGGGGTTCAGGGTTTAGGGTTCGGTTTCGGGCCCGTTCCGGAGTCCACGGAGCACTGCCGGTTCTGTTGATCTCTGAAGGTGCTGATGGGGTGTCCAGCGTCCCAGTATGACTTCTTAGGGTACTTTACGTGGAAGGTTTCCTACGTGATACTGGTTTTTATGCATGCAGCAAGGACCGAGACAGTTCGAGCCTGGTTTTGATGCAGCCGACCCTTCCTCCAAAATATGCGTCAGAAGTAAGCTTCCTTGTCGCTCTTTTAAATTTATTCATGGCCCAGGGAAGAAATGAGACCAAACATGGCTTATCAGTCCGCAGTTAAACCTCTGTTGTCGGACAGCCCCCATCGGCATCCTCCGCCCCCTTCATCCGTGGAAGAAGAGTGGGGGTATGGGGTAGTTGCTGGCGCGTAAGGGTGTCAGGCTTTCCTCGTGGATCCATTTGCCCACGCGGGCTCCATCATGGGGCGAATTGAATATTCTGGAAGGGCTTTATGGGGGTTTCAAAAGAGTTCCGTGAGGGTTCATAACCCGAACAGATATACACATGTATATTCTTCGGCATCAAACTGGTGCAGTTCCTATGTGGTAACTTGCGAAGGTCCAAAGTTTAGCTGAAACACATGGACCCTTAAGGTTTGGGTTTTCCTTACCTCAGCTGAAAACCGAAGCCAGCCCTCTGAATCGCTGCGTTCTGGAGCACCCTACTTTGTTCCTTTTTTCTAAACTTGTTCTTTAAAGAAACCATTCTGACATGCACGTTGATACTGTCTCCTCAATGGTTACTTCAAAGTGCAGTGAACCAACAATCCATCCTTAACCCTGAAGAACCTACCTTTCTGAGGACTTATATCAGGAAATCATAATAGGGAACCCTAAACCCAAAACCCTAAACCCTAAACCAGTACTCTACTTTCCGGGCTGGTGAGGACTCCGACTTCGGCATGTGGGCTCTTCAGGCCGGGTTTCTTTGTTGATTGAGGTTTAGGATTCGGGATTCAGGGTTTTGGGGTTAGGCTTTAAGATCCAATTTTTTGGGGGGTTCGGGTCTGGGGTTCGAGTTCTTTCGTTCTTTGACGCAGTTCCTAGCGGCCGTGTTGATTTTGGTGTGTGTTGGGGAGGTGTTGTAAGGTCTCTAAGGTTTTTGGTGGGATCTTTCAATGGGGCTTTAAAGTACAGGGTCTTGTCAGGTCTTAAGAGGGGCTGTACAGGGTGCGGATAGGGTTTGTGAATAGGCAACTTTGGAGGAGGTTCGCTATGTGTGGTGTAATGCCGCTTTAGGATGTTATACGATTTGGTCTTGAGGCTTTCGTGGCCAGTACATGGAGTGCAAAAGGTTAAGGGTGCTAGGGCTTGGGGTTGCAGGTTGGTACTTAAAGGATCATGGGACTTAGTAACTGGGGTTATAGTTATAAGCAGGGTAACTCTACTTGTAACTACTTATGACCCCAATTAAGGTACTTGTAAGCTTACTTACTAAGTCCCCTGATCCTCCAAGTATGGTTTCGCCGTTAATTTCACAAACACAAGGCAGTTTCAGGGAGCGCCTGATGAACGCACCCTGCGCAATCTAAGGCTTCAATCTGTTCGGGGTTGGGGAGGAATATGGGGGTTTCTGAAAATTAGGGGTACCTTATTTTGGGGTCCTTATAAGAAGGGTCCTACTATTTAGGGTAGTATATAAGGGTCCCCTATTTTCGGAAACTCCCATATGCGTCCGTGCCCTGCAGTGTCCTTACACCCCCAAAAACCACTTGGCCCCAAAGCCCGAAAGCGATCAACCGCAAGACCCTGACCACTTGGAGGATCATGGGACTTAGTAAGTCAGGCTATAAGTACCTTAATTGGGTTATAAGCAGTTATAAGTGGAGGTTACCCCATGATCCTTTAAGCACCCTCCACCCCTTTATGCGCCCGCGCAATCCCGCAAGCCATCCTTCGGCCTAAATCCTGAAACAAACCGCACTCTAGCATTATACAGTTCACCAAGGGTCCAAAGGACCTAATAATTGGGTACTCGGTTTTAGGATAGTAGTTATGTAGGTTAGGTCTTTGGAGAATGTATGATTATTGGGTATTTGGACCCTTGGGGGTTCTCCGAAGCTCTAGAATCTAGAAGGCTAGCCTAGACCCAAAACCCCAACGGCTAAGCGTGAACTTGCTAGAAGCCCGAAAAGCCTAAGTCCTAAGCCCAAACCCAGAACCCTGAGCGCTGAAACAACAAGCCAAACTCTTCAATTAAAGTCCCTAAACCCTATAAACCCTAGACCCAGTCTGGACCCTAAACCCTAATCTCTCAGCGCTATACCCTTCACCCTAGACCCATAAGCCTGAAACCCTAGGCCCTAAGCCCTGAACCTAAGCCCTATAAACCCTAGACCCAGTCTAGACCCTAAACCTGAATCTCTGAGGCCCAAACCTTACACCCTAAACCCTCTGACCCTAAACCCTATACACCCTATAAGCCCTAAACCTAGACCCCAAAACCCCAAAACCCCATACACCCCGGCCAAACCTTACACCCTTAACCCTACCACCCTAGGCCCGAAGCCCTGAACCAAGATCTAACTTAATCCCCTAAACTCTACAGAAGCCATGAATGTCAGATCTCTTAACTCCCCGAAGCTCTAAACCCTAAACCCTAAACCCTAAACCCTCTAACCTCTAACTCATCAGCCCGAAAGCCTTTGTCCTCTCGGCAGGCGGGGGATGAGTTCCTCTGGTCTCTAACCATCCAGGCTCTCTCGGGGCAGCTGGGGTGCTTGCGGGGGGCTTTTAGAAGGGAATGGGGTTCCTTTACTTGGAAGGGCAGGGGACTTAGTAAGTCGTTCATACGTAGGGTTAGAATTGGGGTAACTCCATTTAGGGTACTTATAACTCTACTTATAACCTACTTACTAAGTCCCCTGCCCTTCCAAGTACACCCTAAACCCTAAACCCCATAGATCCCTTTTAAGGAACCCCTATAGATCCCTTTAAGGAGCCCTTTTAAGCAACCTTACTAGGTCCCCTGCCCTTCCAAGTAAGGATTTCTTAAAGGACCAGGGTCTCCGAATTGTTAGGGGCTACGAGCCGTTTTTTTGTTGGAGTTTCGGGCTCGTGGCTGTCGGGCTTGGGATGGATGGTAGTGGGTTCGGGGGTTCAGTGCCGTTTTTTTTTGAGTTTTGCGGGCTTTGAGTTGTGAACACCTGCGCTCGAATGCAAGGATCGGAAGCCTGAAGATTTAGCGCCACTGGTTGAGGTTTAGGGTCTGTGGATGGGGTTTTTAGGGTTTAGAGATCAGGATTCAGGGTTAGGTGAAGAGAGTTGAGTCAAGCTCAGAGAGCCCCCTACCCCGTGATTAAGGAATATAGCTTAAATCATAACATGAAGCCCTTTATTATATAATTTAAGCCATATTCCCTTAAAAAAGGGGTATTAATTGGGCTCTCTGGGAGGGTTAGCTGTAGATGTTAGGGCCCATGGGTTGCAGGATGC
Organism: Symbiodinium sp. CCMP2592; assembly: GCA_905221615.1. Taxonomy (NCBI): domain Eukaryota; class Dinophyceae; order Suessiales; family Symbiodiniaceae; genus Symbiodinium; species Symbiodinium sp. CCMP2592. Next base: position 907,890 of record CAJNDT010000302.1, on the reverse strand, counting down.
GTCTATACTTCACGAGTTTGGCACGCTGGCTTCTTCTACTTCCCCAAGGGTCCATGTACCCAAATAGTATATACTTTAAATTTGGGCCCAATTAATGTACTCATATAGGGAGTACTTGAAGGCAATGTATATACTGTTTAGGTACATGGACCCTTAGGGCTTGCTTCAAAAATCGAGCCTAAAGCCCTAAACCCATGTTCATGCTAGGACCGGGAATTCAGAAAAGCCTTCACATGCCCCCGAACCCTCTATCCGGACCGACAGCAGCAAGTGGTGCCCATGTCATCATAAGACTTGTTTTGCTGTTTGGGCACGGTAGGCTTTCGCTTCACCTCCCCTGAAGGTAGGATCACCTTGAAGCCAAACCCTACGCCCTAACCTAAACTTACACCCTAACCCCAACATTCGAAGCCTTCCAGTGTAGTGTAGGAACCTGATTGAGAAACCCTGTGCCTATAACCCCCAAAATAGTAGCATTCATGTAAGGAACCCGAATAAATGCCCAAGCTTTCTTAATCAGGTTCCTACATTAACCCCAACCTTCCAAGCCTTCCCGTGTAGAGTTCCGGGACCCAGAGAGCCCCATACCCCTTAAGGAGTATATCTTAAATCATAATATGAAGCCCTATCCAAATTAAGCCATATTCCTCACATGAGGGGTATTGGAGTGCCCTAAACCCTATACCCTAAGACCTTATAGATCCCTTATAGATCCCTTGAAAGAACCCTTATAGGGGGTATAAACCCTAAACCCTAAACCCTAAACCCCTAACTAAGGGGTATTGGGCTCTCTGGGGACTAAAGTCCCAGACGCCGGCCTCCGTAGCTGGATTGCAAGGAGCCATGGCCCTGAGGGTCCATGTACCCAAATAGGGGTCGCCTTTAAGGGTATCATAAGGGCTCCTTTCAAGGATCCATGAGGTTCTATAAGGGTTTAGGGTATGAGGGTCCATGTACCCAAATAGTATATACTTTGGCCTTAAAGTACTCCGTATATAGGTACATTGGGCCCAAAGCATATAGTGTTTTGGTACGTGGACCCTTAGGGTGGGTCAACAGAGACCTGCGAAGCGGGATGCTTAAAAACGTGGGTGTAGGGGCAAGGGGGAACTCGCATCCCAACCCAGAGCCTAAATTGGTTAGGGCTCTAGGATTTTAACTTGTGGCACATAATTAGGAGGTAGGGCATTATAGTATAGTTTAGGTCAATCCTAAATGTGAACGGGCTCAGGGCCCTCACTATTGGTTGTGTTCGGCACAGGTGCCTTTCAACACTCCAACGCCGCGAAGCAGCAACGTGCGCCCCCCAGTAAACGGGTATGAGACTGATACTATTCATGCTCATAGGATATTAATGGAGGGTCCGAATCGATATCCCCAAAACCCTGAACCCTAAACCGTAACGATTGTTGGCTTCAGAGTTGAGGGCTTTATGGGGTGGTTTGGCGCCGGACAGGCTAAGTTAAGGCTCTGCTTCGAGCGGCTGAGGATTGAAGCTCATGACGTGACCCCAGTGACCCGAAACCATACGGTAGAAGCCCAAGAGTTGAAAACCCCATAAAACCTCAATCCTTAAGAGTAATGAATGGGGAATCCCAGCAGCACTTGGCCTTAATCCGGTTTCCAATTTTATGGTGTTTACTCTACTCTGGTGCTTCTGGTGAGGGCATCTGGTGACCAAAAGCCGCAAGCCGTCAACCCGGAGCATAACCCGTAAACCCTTTACTTCCTAAGGAAACCCTCATTCCCAAATTAAATCCCTCGACCCTGGACACTGATCCCTGAAAGGGATTCTCTGAACAGGATTCCGGTGGCTGTGGGATTCTAGGAAGTTCCGAATTTGCAGAAGCCCTGACAGTGTTATAGCTTGCAGTTTAGGGTTTAGGTTATAGGACAGGGGTAGTTGTCAAAATACGGGTCCCTTTTTGGGTACCCTAAATATTAAGTGCTGTATTCAAATAGGGACCCAAAAAGGACCATAATTTTAACAACCACCCATTTGGGAGTAGGTGTTAAAGATAAACATGCGCTTTGCCAAGCACTGACATTTCGAGCCCCTGGGGTCTACGTCCCCTCAACCCTATACCCCCAAACCCTAAACCCTAAACCTTGAATCCACATCAATAGTCTCAGATGGCAGAGTATTTCGGTTGATGATATAAATCCTGCATTACCTTAAGGACTTTAAACTATGGGAATCATGGTACATTCCTTACCGTTGCAAGCCTTAAACCGAAGCCTCGAAAGATCGAGGTAGCCAGAGAGAGGGGCCTTGATAATTAGCTTATACTATAGGGTTTGGAGTTCCTCTAAAGGGGTCCATAAGGGCTACTATAAGGTAAGGCCCCTATATTAAGCCCGCTAATCCCCAAACCTGCAAAACACCAAAGCATCGGCATGGTTTCATGTTACTCTTCCGGGAGGAGTTTCGGATCCCAGGGTTTCGAGGTTTATATAGTTTGAATATTTTTTTATGTGTAGAGTTTAGGGTTCGGGGTTTAGGGTTTAGGCTAGGGTTTAGCATTTAGGGCTTGTGCTGTTTCGGGTTGGGCTGGAGTTTGCCTGTTGTGTTTCAGGGCTTCAGCTTACGGAGAAAGAATCGTGGCATCTGCTGCTTCAAACGACAGCAGAAGAGCCACCTGAACAGAAACTAAGACTCCCGACAATCCAAACTCGAAGCCCTAAGGCCGAAATCTGAAGAAAATATGAGGGCCTACATGAATACCAATACTATTTTTTGGCGGGTTCCTTATTATAATTATAGTATAATGGGCCCCAAATCCTATTCCAATTATCAAGGCCCCATATACTACACCCTTATGACTTATGGTATCCCTTAAAGGAGCCCTTTAAAGAAATCCTATACCTAATTGTTAAGGCCCCTCAAGAAAGCCCGAGCCCGGGCCCAAACGCTTCCTATAGTCCCGTCCTGGACTCCTTTCAGGTCTTCCGCGTGCGTGTGATGGATGCAAATAAGGCAGGCCTTGAGGGGCTAGTAACGAAGTGAGCACTAAGATGTCGGCCAACCAGGGAATCTGGGAAGTCGGTATGATATATATATATATATATATATATATATATGTACATACATACATGTGTGGATCACATATACATATAACATATGTATGTATATATATATATATGTACACATACCTGTACTGGCGTATATACGAGGGTGTCACTTGGGCAGACACTTTCGCTCCGTTGCGACAGTATGCCACAGTCACTGTTGCCACAGACGGTAACGTGAAGTGAAGTACTGGCGTACATACATATGTATAGATGTGTATACGTACATAACTGTATGTACATATATATATATATATACACAGACGCAATCTCTCTCTCTCTATATATATATATAATTACAGATATATGTTATGACATATATGCGCGTATATATATATATATATATATATGTATGTATATGCTGTATATATGTACATAGAGATATGATGCATAACACCACTGCCCCCCTCCTCAAGGTAGGAAGTTCACATGGGTGTGCAGTTTGTGTGTCTTATCATTATCTACAGTCGCTTTCAGTAGCAGTGGATCGGCTTTCGGGTATTTGGTTGGCTTTGTGTCTCTAATGGCAAACAGGCCCTGAACCGTGCGCCACCGCAACAACAAGAAGAAGCGCAACGACAAATCAACACCAACAGCACCAAACACAACAACCAACAATGCCACAATCACTGACAAGCACAGCATATAAGACCACAAGAACAACGACTGCGACGACAGCATCAGCAGCAACAGCAACAACAGCAACAACATTAACAACATTATCCTCAAGAGCAACAGCAACAGCAACAACAGGCAAGAGCACCAGCACCTGCACCACGACCAGCAGCAACAGCAGCCGCAGCCGCAGCCGCCGCAGCAACCACCACAGCGACAGCGACAATGACAGCGACGACGGCGACCACACGATAAAGAACGACATTGACAAAACTACAGCATTAGTAACGCAAGTAACAATATCATTAACGATAACCATAGAAGAAGCGACAACAACAACAGCAACAACAACAACAACAAGGTAGCACGTCCATCTGCCGCCGCGCGGGGTGTGTCGTTTATTTTTTGGAGGTTTTTCCCCACCCTCGGTGTGGGGTTGCTAGATTTTCAAGTCAGCTATTATTCCTCGCCCGCTGAGATTACCTCCTGGAGTACCCAACCCCACAGACTACCGTGAGAATACCGTGAGAATCCCTGGAGTGCCCAACCCCACTGACTACCGTGAGAATCCCGGGAGTGGCACGCGGGAGTGTTTGGGAATACCAGGGTTGTCGGCTGCTGCGTGGCGGCCTGCGGGAGTGCTCGGGAATACCAGGATTTAAGGTTTAGGCTCGGGCTCTTTAGGTTTTAGGATTTGTGTGTAGGAAGGACAAGGCGCTAGGGTGGGGATGTCCGAAGTAAAGTAATTTTGGTCACAAGCCTGAAAAACAACGAGTTCTGTATGGTTTTCGTGAACAAGACGATGTTCCGGAGCTTTTTCATAGTGGTTTGGCCTTGTTGTTTGGTGGGTTTTTTGCGAAGATGTCGCAAATACCATGCTTTTGTTGTTTTTTTGTGCTGGTGTTTTTTGGAGTCAGTTGCGAAGTTAGAAAGCCTAGAAAACACGAGTGTTTTCGTATAGGGTGGCATCTTAAAGGTCACGTATCAACAAGGGCTACAGCGAGCAACATTGTCATTGTCATTGTTACCACCGTTGGTATCGTCATCACCATTGTTATCTTGCGCAGAAGCAGTTAACATCTGCAAAACAAGATTAACATCATCAACATCCCCCCCATCCCCCCTTCCCACCAGTTCACAGAGCAGAGAGAGAAACAGTACATGTAAGCCACATTCGCATGGACGTCATCATTCCCCCCCCCCTCCCCACCCCTGCACAGAGATCAAACACATACACATGGGTGGTTATCAAAATTAGGGTCCCTTTTTGGGTACCCTAAATATTAGGTGCCGTATTATAATAGGGAGCCAAAAAGGGACCCTAGTTTGGACAACCACCCACATGGAAGTCCAAGCTGGCATGTGCAAAAAGTCGAGAGTCGGCATACGGTTTAGGGTTTAGGGTTTAGGGTTTTTGTGCACTTGGTTGTTCTTGTATGCACTTCACCTCAGGCAGGAAGCACTGGATCGTTGAAGCATTAGATGCTTCAGTGGACCCAATGCTGGACTCTAATCCTAAAGCCCGATGCCCTGAACTCTTAAACCCAAATATGCACTAAAATCTACATGTTGTCGGGCAATGGCCCTGGCCTTTTGAAAGGGCTTCGGGCAAAGTGTTCGGGCTTGGGGCCTACGGTTTAAACGCTTGAGACATGTAATTACCGTGACTAGACATCTAGGCTGCCTGCCCGGGCTTCAGGCGGTGTTCCAGTGGACGTAGGGGTTGGAAAACCGCGTCACAGAGTGCAGCAGCTGTCCGCATGCGCTACATTGAAAATGAGACACTAGCGATATATGTGTCACCACTTACGTCAGATGCTCCGCACCCCGCACGAAACCCGAAATTCTACCACCCATGTCCGCAACCCTAAATTCGCGAGATCACTCAAGCTTGTAAAGCTTAAGGGCTTTAGGGTTCCTTAGTAAATATATTCGGGTTTCCGGGGTTCTGGGTTCCCTAGGCTATACGGTTGCTTAGATTCGCCGAGTATCGGATGTATCGGATTTCAGTGGATTCCCTAGGAAAGTTTTAGGGTCAGGGGGCACAGCAGAGTTGAGGCTTTAGGTTTCGGACTCGCAGAATGAATTAGTCCTAACTCCCAAAGCATGTTCAATTTATCACGCCTTTGGACAGCAATCCATCAGTACTTAGTAGCTCGGTATCAGGGAAGGCGGTTTGGTTCTGGGGCTACAGGGCTTTTGGGGCTCAGGGACCTTTAACCTATCATGGTGTGCATGAACCTATGAACCTACTTAAATTACCAGCATAGTTTCTTTGGACCGGCCAAGGCAGCAACTAGCAGCAGCAATGCTAAAACAAAGTCTATGGGACAGACTGTTTTCGGAAACCTTCTGCGTTCGGTAGCTTGGCTTATGGCTCCCCTGAAGCGTAAACCCTAAATCCCTAAGCCCTATAGCCCTAAACTCAACATCTCTAAACCTCAAACCCCTAGCCTGGAAGCTCAAACCCTTCAACCCTAAACGTTAAACTCTAAATCAAAACAGGGTTCCAGGCATCGTAAACTGCCGAAACCCAGACCCAACTCGAGTTCTTCTAGCAAAACGCACAGGGAAAAACAGTTTCGAACCCCAGTACTTGAATCTCAGCTATTCAGCTGGTCGGGCATTGAGTTTAGGGGTTTATGTCTTCCGTATGCGACTTGCACTTCCTTATATCCACAAATCATAGGTCAGATTCAACAAGATGTAAAGTGTGTCTGATGTAGGTGGCCATCGATGGCAATCTCTGGCTTCCGGGACAAGAGGCCCCCATTCACTGTAGCAGAGTCAGGGCTCATGGGGTTGAGGTGCGGTTTTGGAGATGTGCATTCGAAGAGACGGTTTCGAAGGCAGAATCATCGAACGTGAACGTGTGTTGACACATCTGCTCTTTATACAGCCGTCTCGTACGATCCCACGTTCACATGATCCTCAAGCCTCAAGCCGTGCTGCCTTCAGCACTCAGTACTTGTTGACGTCAGTACCAGTGCGCACATGCTTGATCTGTTGTATGCGCATGAAAGACGTATAAACATAGACCGTCAGGGCTTCTACATTTTTTCGGAAAAGCAACGCCCTAAACCCGAAGCCTTAAACCCCAGCAGAACCCTAAACTTCCTAAACTTTAAACCAACCACCCAAGGACCCAAAGCCAGCGTGGCACCCGAAGCACCAACAATGTAGCACCTGAGCCCCAAAGCTTGCAGCCACTCGTAGGTTTTAGCGTTTTGGCTTTAGCTGGAGCGGCTAAGAGTCTCAGCGTTTCAGGTGATTGAACGCCACACCCGAGGGTTTTGAGTTCCAGGTCGCAATCAACTCTGCGCCACAAGCCCGAAACCCCAAACCTTAAGCTCCCAAACCCCTAAACCCTGAACCCCTAAAGCCCTAAACCCCTCAACCTTAAACCCTTAACCCTAAACCCATAAACCCTAATTAAACCCGAAACCCCAAACCCTAAAGCCATGAGCCAGAAACCCATCAGACCCGACCCCTCAGACTCCAAACATCGAAAGCCTGTGCCAGCAGCCTTTCACCCCAACCCGAAACCCTAAAGCCCTAAACCCTTAAACCCTAAACCCTAAGCCCTAAACCCTAAACCCTAAACCCTAAACCCTAAACCCTAAACCCTAAACCCTAAACCCTAAGCCCTAAACCCTAAACCCTAAAGCCCTAAACCCTTAAACCCTAGACCCTAAGCCCCAAATCCGAAACCCGGAAACCCGACACCGCGACCAACAAACCCGCTTAATATAGAAACCTTGGTAGTTTCTACCACTATAATTCCGCGGAGCTCCTAATTTACAGCTACACTCTATATGCCCCGCAACCCTTATCTGAATTATTCAGGCTGCTATGTTAAACCCTTCCTAGACCCCCCAACTGCCCTCTAATATATCCCAAATACCCACTATTAAGGGCCATAAGGGCTCCATTAAAGGGCCATTGGGGGGTCCTGGTTATAGCACCCCTAAATAGTAACCCTAAACGAACCCTTAAGTCTACCCTGCTCCGTACATAGCAGCTGCAGCAGGTGCGGACCATTCCGCGAGCGGGGGGCCCCGGCTGAGGGGACTTCGGGAAGATGACAAATTAATGTAAAGGGTTTAGGGTTCAGGGTTTACAGGGGTTTAGTTTGGGTGTAGGTGTTTAGCTGCTTAGGGTTTGGGGTTTGGGGTTCTTGGTTCAGGGTTTTTGTTCCTAGGGTGCCTTACTTACTTACGTGTACTTATAGTAGAATATACAACCCCCAAGTCCTATAGTTCAAGTATTGACACTCCTACATCAAAGGTCTGAGGTACAGGTTTTTGCCGTTGAGGGTGTAGCATCTGGGGATTAGCCTTTGAGATTTAGGTAAAGGGCTTCGAGGCTCTAGGAGTTTATGGTTGCGAGTAGACGCTGAGGCTGTGGAGTTCAGCGTTTCGGGTTTTAGGGTTTAATTTTAGGCTTTAGGGTTTAGGATTGAGGTTATTGGGGTTTAGGAGTTCAGGGTTATGCCTAGAAGCCTAGCACTCTGCAGGTTGCAGGGGGATGGGTACCAAAAGGTTGACACTGTTTCAATAGACAGGAACCGATACTAGTATTCAAGGCTCCTTGGCATCCTTATCGGCGGAAACCAAGTCTTATATACCGTGATACGTAGGACCCTTACATATAAAGCCCCTGACAGAAGCGCATTTGCGAGGCCCCTTGCAGAAATTCTATTTTGGGTTAGGTCGGCTCCCAGGGTGCTAGGGCAGGGCCCGGACCAGCCGCATCACCGAATCCCCAAAACCCATGAAACCCAAACCTGCAACCCGAACCCAAACCCAGACTGTACTATTTGGTTAAATCTAACCCTACACCCTCAACCGTAAGCCCTCAGAGTTCCAACTTATACTTTATACCCTAAGGCCCCAAAGTAGTTCCTCCTTGGGGGTTCATATTTAGAATTCTATAAGGTAATCTCAAAAAGGAGCTACTATGGGGCCTATGAGTATACCCTATACCCTAAACCATCGTTTATTTAATCGAACCGAGGTCCAAGATTTCAAGATCTGGTTCACGACGCCGGCGCCTGCCCAAGGGGACACCCGACCTTTTCAGGGGTGACGCTTGCCTAACTGAACCCCAAGCTTTAAAAATGAACCCCAAACCCCTAAACCCTAAACCATTGTGTCTTTCACGATTTTAATATGTCAGAACCTGAGCCGGGTTTATTGGGAAGTACGGTCGCGGTGAGGGATTGCGGCATTGAAGCTTGAAGAAGCCAAAGCCCACAAACCCTAAACTCTTAAACCTCAAACCTAAACCCTACGAAGCAACATCGACACCTCAAACTCGATAAAAAGTCCTGAGCCCCTGCACTACAGTAACCCTTAGACGTCATGAATCCCACAAGCCGAAACCGCTGTGGGGTTTACATACATGAAACCACCCTTTAAAATCACCCCGTTCAGGACTTCTAGATGCAAGGAATCCACAATAAGGAACGCAGGTTCTGTAGGGTTTAGCTACGCCTGAAACCCCCAAGATCCTAGCCCTAACCCCAAGATCCTCGAAGCCTAACACCCAAAACCCTAAAGCCTGAAGCTTTGTCCGGTTCTGAAGTTCTGCAGGGAGAACTAGGGTCGGGAGCCAGAAGAGCCACAAGCATGTCAGCACTTTCGAGACCTTTTTGTGTTTGAAGGATTACTATTCAACAGTGCTGATCAGGGCTTCGGGTTTAGGGTTTCGTGTTTAATAGGCTTAAAGTAAAAGCCAGAAAGTTGGAATATGGTTTCAGGGTAGGATACCCTATAATTCACCATAAAGGGGTTAGGATAATCATATTCCAACTTTCTGGCTTTTACCTTGTTACAAGGGTGTGATAAGAATGATTGGGTTTCGGGCTCGAGGCTTCAAGGCAGAGTTTACTGGCGGCAGCTCGAGCCAGCCTGAGGCCCTTGGTCATCACTACGGTTGATGATATAAATCCTGCACTACCCATAATGAGGAATATACCATAATTCCCATAGTTTAGGCTCCTTAAGGTAATGCAGGATTTATATCATCAACCGTATCACTAGGGATCCAAGCACCGAAATGGGGTTTCAGGGCCCCAAAACCATTCCGAGCATGGGGATCGACCTAAATCCCTGCTATTTGGGTACTTAGACTCTCCGGGTATCATCGTTGGGTATGTACTTGGAGGATCATGGGACTTAGTAAGTGAGGTTATAAGTACCTTAATTGAGGTTATATGTAGTTATAAGTGGAGTTACCCTAATTATAGCCTTAGTTACTGAGTCCCATGATCCTTTAAGTAGGGGTTTAGGAGCTTGTGGGTTCACGCGGTCTGTTCGTGAGTTTCGGGCTTTGTGGCCGAGTGTTTGTGGGTTAGGGTTTTGGGTTTGGGGTTGGTTGTGGGTTTCGGGTGAGGCCGGTGTTCGTTTTTCAGTGTGTAGGGTGTGTAGACAGGTTCCAGCCACAATGATGACCGTCGCCATTCACTTCACCTTCAACCTGACATTGCCAGGGCCCGGGTGTGTGTGTGTGTGTGTGTGTGTGTGTTTTTCGGGTTAGTCTAACTCTAAGAGCCCAGGAGCCTAGGGAGCCCACAAGTGGTGTGGAACAATTATTGTAAAGGTGGTCGCTCCCGTCGCTGTGCGAATGCTGGCTTATTCGGAATTCGTGCATCTAAATCTTGGCTAAGGATCCAGGCGTCGCTCTCGCTCGGATTGTCTGCTGACTGCTTGCATAAACCCTAGAAGCCCTAAACCCTAAACCCCTAAACCCCTAAACCCCTAAACCCTAACCCCTAAACCCTAAACCCTAAACCCTAAGGGGTTTAAACCCTAACCTGTAAAACCTACTGGTAAAGTCTAAAGCCTGCAAACACTGTCGAGCCTTCACTTCGTAGTGCAAGGCGACACGATGCTGCCATGCATACCCTTCAACAGGGTCGGGGGGTGTACACGAGACCCCAACCCTATAAGCCCTAAACCCTATGAACTTGTATAAGCCCCCAAAACCCTAAGCCCTAAACCCCTATAAGCCCGAGAAGCTCTAAAAGCCCTTAACCATAAAACCCTAAACCCCCATAAGCCCAACAAGCTCTAAAAACCCTTAACCATAAAACCCTAAACCCCACATAAAGGAACCCCCTATAGATCCCTTTAAAGGAACCCTAAACCCTTAACCATAAAACCCTAAACCCCACATTGCAACAAGCCCGACTAACGCGCAGCTTTCCGCAAGCCATCCCAGCTCGTCTCATTTGAGACCCCAACCCTATATGCCCAAAACCCTATGATCTTGTATAAACCCCCCAAAACCCCAAAACCCTATGGTACACGTAGAAGCCAGAAAGTTGGAACATGGGTTTAGGATGATTAGTGCTAGGATGCCTTATACTTTACCTTAAGGGCATGAGGACAATGATGTTCCAACTTTTTGGCTTCTACTGTAGAGCCACCCCAGTTCGTCTCATTTGAGGCCCCGCGGTGAGGAGGGGAACACACCGCCGCATGGATGCAGTCGAAGCATGACCCTAAGGGTCCATGTACCCAAATAGGGTTCACTTAAGGGGACCATAAGGGTTCCTTTAAAGGGATCTATAAGGGATCCATAAGGGTTTAGGGTATAAGGGTCCATGCATTCGAAGCACTTGGAGGATCATGGGACTTAGTAAGGGGTCCTTAAAGGGCTCTTTAAAGGATCTATAGGGTTCCTTAAAGGGATCTATAGGGTTTAGGGTTTAGGGTCTACTTGGGAGGATCATGGGACTTAGTAAGAAAGGTTATAAGTACCTTAATTGGGGTTATAAGTAGGTATAAGTAGAGTTACCTGAGTTATAACCCTACTTACTAAGTCCCAAGATCCTTTAAGCATGACTTCTTTCTGGAGCTCCTCGAAGTCTTTTGGATCTAGGGCCTAATTTAGAGGTTTGGGGTTTGGGGGGTTAGGGGTTTAGGGATTACGGATTAGGGGTTTAAGGGTTTAGGGTTTAGGTCATAAAGATGTCTCAAGATTCGGCAATCTTATGCCTTTAATTTGGTGTTATACATGTTCGGATTCCGTCCAACAAAGCCCAAGGCCGAGTCTAATTGTCTAGGTCGTGGCCTGCGATTTTGCGGGTTTCAGTCCTGGACGTAGCTCTCCAGACATAAGCCCAACGCGCTCACCCCCCGAAAACTATACCGTAGAGTAAGCCCTGGAGATCACCCCGGTCAGCTATGGGTTTCTGGGCTATGGGTGTTACAGGCATAGGGCTGATTTAGAGGTTAGTTATTTGCCCGACTAGGTTGGTCAACTCATGACACCGCTAATTAACAAACAAAGAGACAGAATGCGACACGTTCATAGTTAGATCGATTGTTTTTGCTGGAGTGTTGCTCAGTGCCCATATCAACCTGTTTCTCATCGAATGTTGTAACGATTTTCTAGAGGTTTTTGTGGGCGAGGTCTTCTTTTGACTATGCTGGGTCCTTCATGAGTGGTTTGGTTTTCCGGCTTCCGTTCCGGTTTTAAGGAATTAGGGTACCCTATAAACCCTAAACCCTAAACCCTATAAACCCTAAACCCCAAACGTGGAACCAACTTCGCATGAAGACCCAGGTTGCGTGTCATTGAGATTGAAGCGCCTCAAGGGCATCCTCGGCCGTTTAGGGTTTAGGGTTTAGGGACTGTTTAGCGTTTAGGGTCTGAGGTCTCTCGCATGCTTTTTTAAGCGCATCAGTATTTGCACAACAAGGTGTAGGGATTTAAGTAGTTGAGTAGTAGCCGATTCTTCGTTAATTTATGTACTCCACAGCACAGTTCTAAATATTGCAGCCATTGGAGGGAGTGCTCGTGAAGTTGTGTAAGTTGGTTCACTGCTGTCTTCCCCGATCTGGAGCGATGTTCGGGATCAATAGACTAATAGAACACAGGTCTGCGACGTTCAGCAGTTACCTATAGTCTCCATTGTAGTTCCTTTTTGTGTTTTAACCGCATATATCATCAGGATCCTAGAAGGTAGCCCCAAAGAGGAACTGCAATGGAGACTACTTGGGGGTTCTTAGAAATATTGTTTAATCTTTGGTTCCCTAAGAAACAGCCAAAATTGTAATTGTTGCTAGGGGTCTAAGTTCAGCATAGACTATAGGTAATTATAGAAGCTCGCGAGCTGAAGCTCTGGTTGCAGGGTGTCTGGAGTTTCGTCTCCAGTTGACACTGCCGATGGAGTAGACGTAGAGTTGAGTAGCTCCGAACTCCTGAAACACAAAAAACGGAATGCCCTAAACCCACAGCCCTAAACTCCCTAAACCCTGAACTGTTGAACCCCCTAAACCCTAAACCCACCCTAAAAATAGTGCACAGAAGAGCACACACACACACACACACATCGGTTTTCCTGGGATCAGGCACCTACATGGCTAGTTGTCAAAATTAAGGTCCCTTTTTGCGTATCCTAAATTCTAGGTGCAGTATCATAATTATTAGGGACCCAAACAGGGAGCCTAATTATGACAACCACCCACATGGTGCAGTACAGACTTGATCGTCCAGTTCCTTAACTGGGACCAAATGCAGTTTCTGATTTGGGCACTCGGAAGCTTCCCGCAACATTCAATGCTCTGCCCCTAAGAAAGTTGACAATGCGGCCCCTGTGCTTGAAATAATAAACTCAGCGGCTTGAAGCCGCCCGAAGAGTGGTTTCGTGGTCGGGGCCGCGACTTTTCTCAAGATTTCGGAAGGTCTTCGGAATTAAGAGTCTAGCAAGGTCTTAAAGGCCTCCAAAGACAGGAGCACTACCTAAAGCCCCCCAAAGTTGGTAAAATAATGGTCCAATACCCATAAAGGGCCATTATTCTACATACTTTGGGGGTCCAGGTACAGATCCACGGTGAAAGGCCCTTAAACTTAGATCTCCAATACCCAGCCTTTATTCTTGTAGTTTAGTGGGAATCGGAAAGTTTAACCTTTTATTTCTGTGGCTCATTGGGGTAGTATTGTTTGTAAAACCCTAAACCCTAAATCCTAAACCCTAAACCCTAAATCCTAAACCCTAAACCCTAAACCTTAAATCCTAAACCCTAAACCACGAAGAGCGAGCCAGGATGGAGCTGAAGGTGCGGAGGCCTGCAGATGTCCGGCGCCTTCGCAGAAATGACTTCGTGGCCGGAGCCCTAACCAAACGGACCTTTGAGACTTGGAATCGGCTCCTTTTGAAGGTTCTATATAAGGGTTTAGGGTTTAGGGTCTACGGTTCGGAAATTTGGGCCATTTTCTTTTTGGAGGGGAAGGTGGGCGTTAGGGGCCTTAATAGCTGGGAAAGGACTTTGGGGTATCTGATCGCATAACCATACGCAGGGATGTCACCCCGATTCCTTGCTGATGGTTCAGGCGTCTAGGGTTCAAAGTTTCGGGTTCAAGTCAATGGTTTGGAGTTGAGCGTTAAGAGGGGCCTAAGTAATTAATTACCTGTATTGCTGCGGGGGTTCATTATTATAACTGTAGTATAATGGGCCCGAAACCCCTATTCTAATTGATATGGCCCCTAGGCCCATATTGGGGGTTGAAGTTTCGGCTTGTCTCAGGTCTTGGGCTTACGATTTTTTTCAGCTGTTGTGCGAGCTGTAGACCCGACACTCGCAACACTCCAATCTACCTTGGACCGACATCCGCTGGAATCCTACGTTCTGGCATCCAGATTGAACCCGAAGAGCCTACCATGAAAACTTATATTTGAATCCAGTACAGTAAACCCCATAAGGTTGGAAACCTGATTAAGGCCAAATAGAGCTGGGATTCACTATGCAATACGCTTAACGAGGCTGTTGGGTTTCCAACTTTTGGGCTTCTACTATAATGCGAGGATCCTACTCCTACCATGAAGACCCTAAACCCTAAAAGAAAAACTTAAACCCTAAACCCTCCAGTCATCTAACCGCCGCATGCTCAGGCAGTGACGGAGTGGAACTGGACTGACATCTTTCCTCAGCAGCTTTGGCCCGGAGTCCCGAGATGGGGGTTTGTTATGGGGTCCTGGCTCACATGTCCCTTCATTAAGGAATTTCCCCCCTAGGGATCTATAAGGTTTAGGGTATAGGGTTTAGGGTTATGGGGGTTTCCGAATATCAGGGGTACCTTGTTGTGGGGTCCTTGTAATAAGGATCCTACTACTTAGGGTAGTATATTAGGGTCCCCTATTTTCGGAAACTCTCCCAGATGTATCCACGAAGTTGCAATGTGGACTTTCGGATTCGGGGAGGCTTTTTCGTGTAGGAGTCTGGCGGCGGTGTTTGGGGTTTCTTCTCCAGCGCTTGGATGAAGTGTCTAACGTGCGATGCCAAGCTGCTTTATCTCGAGAATAGATACATTGCTTTGAGCGAGTTAGTCTCGGCAAGAGCAAGATCACCTGGAGGACTGCCTACCCTAAACCCTGAATGTTACAGAATTATTCGATTAGGCATTTCGTTCGGAAAGTCAGAAATGTTTAGCTCACAAGTCGAAACAGATGCTCGGTTCATACCCAAAGACCGATGATGACCTATTGATCAAGCTTAAGCTTACAGCTCGCGTCAATTTACCAGGCCAGGCCCATTCACTGTTGGCTTCGAAACCTTGCATTCACATCAGCGAATCAGAATTAAGACATTGATCGACGTTTTTTCAGCTGAGTAGTTTCTGCTCATTCAATATCAAAACGGTACCCCAATCCAAAACCCAAACAGCTGTTGGCGCTTGTTTGGACCACTCGTGAACGAATAAATGACAACCGAGAGGGGCCGATTTCGTCATTTTGTACATCCGGTATAGGGTCTAGCGGCTAGCGTTTGGAATTCTGTGCACCATCCGCGAGTCGAACGAGGGGAATCCTGACAGCAGAATTGGTGGTGCTTTCATACTGAGCAAACACGCGGACGGAAATGCGCCACTTCAAATCTCATGGAATCCAATCTTCACGAACTCATGAGAGCCACCATCTTATATTTGTATGTGACAGAGAGATCTTCGGCCTTGTGTGTTTGCGAGTGTCTTGGTTGCGTATGTGTGTGCAAACGCTTCTGCCGGAGTAGCTGACATGCAAAGCCGCCATTTGTCACCAGTGAATATGCTAAAACGTCCTGAAGTATTCGATCTCTGTCTTGTCTACGCCTCTGCAAAACTCCCTACATGTGTTTGTTGCATGTGCCTTTTCTTCTTGAGTTTGTTTGTCTTGTCGCGGTGCTGTCATCCTGGGCCCTAAACTCTAAACCCGGAAAGAGCCGTCTAGACTTCAGGTTCGGGCTTGACACGGACCAGAATGTCAGTGGCACCTTCCACTACGCCTTCCCGGCGCTGACTCCAACGTCAGCCAAGCTGATTGCTTCATTTATGGGCTTGAATTGGACCCCAAGTCCCAACGCACAAACCTGAAACCTACCTGGACTCCAGCAGTATGTAGAATAATTGTCTTTGATAAGTGTTGGACCGACTTTTAAGGGTTTACTATAGGCGCCTAAATACCAAGACTATTTTGGGGGCTCCTCATTATCAATATAGTATACTGGGCCCCAAAGCCCTATTCTAATTACTAAGGCCCCTATGCTACACCCCAATCCCTAAACCCTAAACCCTAAACCCTAAACCCTAAACCCTAAACCCTAAACCCTAAACACTAAACCCTAAACCCTAAACCCTAAACCCTAAACCCTAAACACCCCAATCCGAAGCCCTCAAGCTTGAACTGATTCTCGTTGTCCACCTGACAGTTCACCCGAAATAAACACCGCCGAAACCTACATCAATCTGTGAAATGTCTGGATTTAGGATTGTGTGTTTGGGTTTAGGGTTGAGGCTTAGGAAAAGGGGTTTGGCTTTATTTGTGGTTTGCAGACGAGGTTTCGGGATTGGGTCGATACACATGTACGTTCCCCTGCTTAAGCTGATCTCAAGTAGCTGAGTGCTGTCTTACCTTGCCACAGGTTGATCGTGGACGCGAGGTTTCCCAACAGTTTCGAAGGAACCCCGAAACCAAGGTTTGCTGTCGGTGCAGTGTTTAGGGTTTAGGATTCGGCTACAAGGGTTTGCTGTTAAACCTTCGCGTCAAGGGTGTGGGTTTCCTGACAACCTGCTGTCCGGGAATTAAATTAGAGCTTCGGGTTTTGGATACCTCTCCTTAGATCTCCAATATCCAACCTTTAAACTTTTTGGGTTCTTCTAGTTTAGTACGAATCGGAAAGTTTAACCCTTTATTTCTGTGGCTTATTGGGGTAGTAAGTCTCTCACACTTTCCTAAGCCCCCACTACAGGCCCTGGCCATTGGCTTTTGAGCCTTCCGACTGTCTCGAAAGCTAAAACTCGGCTCTTCGCCAGGAGAATGCCGGTGGACAACCTGTGGCAGGCAGGGAAGCGGCCTACTACACTCAAGCAGGGACGCAGGGGCTTAGGGGTTTAGGGTCTTAGGGCTTCTCCCAAACCCCTACCCCCCAAAACTTTAAACTGCACCTAGAAGCCTCAAGCCCAAAACCCCACGCTCCATAAACTCCAGAGACTCGAAGCCTTAGCACCATGGCTCCACAGGACACTCCAAGGAACAATGGATAAGTATGTTGACGGGTATGTAACGGTATGTAGTCACTGTCGAGGATGCACTATATGTCTACATGTTGCCAAAATCCCCGAATCCCAAACCCCGAATCCGAAATCCTGCAATAATTGGTTGGGGTACCCAGCCCCTAAGCACCGAAGGTCAAGCTTTGCACAGACAGCCCGTTCTGCACGCCGATCCCTCGGCTCTCCCGTGTTGAGGTTTAAGTGATGTAGGGGTCTCAATATGTACTATTTTGGGGGGTTCCCTGTTACAATTAATTATAGTATAATGGGCCCCGAAACTCTATTCTATGTATTAATTTATTAACGCTTGGCTTATACAAGGGTTACGATGTTTAGGTGTTTTTGCTCACAGCTCTTGCGCGAGGCCAAGCTGTGGCGATTTCTGTTCAAGCTGGTTGTTTGCTGTCAGATGTTGCTTGTCTTTTGGGCCTCTTGGGTATTGCTGTATTGCTTGGCATAGCGAGATAGTAGGTGGGGTTGCAGCTTGAGTAAACCGCGATCTGCATATGGGAGTTTTCGAAAATAGGGGACTCTGTGCACTTGGGATGCCGTTGATGCTCTGCTTTGCTTGGAGTTTCATGTGTAGTTACAAGTAGGGTTATAAGTAGGATAACTATGGTTAGAACCTATATAAGGGGACTTATAACGCCACTTATAACTACCCATGAACCTCCAAGTGGGCTCGGGGTTTCAGGTGTGGGGTTTCAGGTTTCTTGTTCAACAAGGGCTTGGGATATCGCTTCCTGGGTTTCGGAGGTTGGGGCTTAGGTGTGTAGCTGCTATTAAAAGTGGGCTTAGGGCTTATGTGGGGTGTGGAGTTTGAGGCTTAGGTGTGTAGTTGGTGCTGCTGCTGCTACTGCCGCTGATGATGATGATGATGGTGGTGGCAGTAGCTGGCCAGTGTATTTCTATCTTCAGCAAAGTTGCCGTCGCTGTGGTCCGACTCTCAGCTTACCCGAGCGAAAACCCGCACAATACCAGAGCCTGAATCCCGTGCCCTGCCTCACATGTTCCCTAACGCAATGGAGCGAAAATCCCGATGAAAACCCGCAACCCTTAGCCCAAACGACACCCTGCAATATCATCGTCACAACTACAAACACTAGTACTATGGTTTAGTGCTACCACCATTGCGTCAAAGTGCCTCGGTTTAACCCAAATCCCTACCTACAGCTTTCGAGGCTTTACAAACTAGACCCAAGAGTACCCTAGGAATAAAAAATAAAGGGTGCCTTGTTTGGTTTAAAGGTACTAAAAAGGAACCTAAACCCAAAAAAACGGGAATAAGGGCCTGCGCCGGGTCCTAGCACAGCGGCAAAAAAAATGAACCCTGAAGATGACTGTGCGCTCTTTAACTTTTAAATCTAGGGCTTCGGGTTCAGGGTTTAGGATTATATATATATATATATATATATTGTAATGATGTTGGCCCCTGTTCGTCTCGCAGATCCGAGTTTAGGGTTGGGGTTTAGCGTTTAGGGTTTAGTGCTTTAGGATTCGGTTTTGAGATGCAGGGTTAGGGTTTGGGAACAAGGAATAGGGCCGGAGTCTGTGTGGAGAACAATCGGAGTTTGCAAACTGGTCACAAGTGGCACAAGGAAGGCAACCCTCATCAGGGTACACCTTTAACACGAGCTAAATTCACCCACCAAGTATTATTTGGCGAGTTCCTGTTGTTTCTGTGAAGCTGCTGCGCTTGCACAGATCACAGGTCACGGCGCTCATGGTTTAGGGATTAGGGGGAGGCCATCAATACGGTAAAGGACGATACAAGGTCGGGCAGGAGAGAGAAAGGATAAGTATCAGAACGCGCCGTCGCCGAGCCAAGAGTGACCTGAAGTCTGAAACCACATGCAGTGTCTTGGGGCGAGATGTTGTCCTGCAGTAGATTGCACGCGTCATCCGCAACATCATGAGAATCAGCGACATTCCACAAAGTTCTGGCGGTGTTCAAACTTGTTCCTGTAGGTAATATGGGAGTTTCTGAAAATTAGGGGTACCCTTATTTTGGGGTCACTCCGGCGACGCACTCAGGACCAATCTCCTGACGATCCCCATCCCGGGATTCTTCTTCGGACAGGTGCGGCTTGGGGCGTAGGGCTTTGGGATAAGGACGATTAGTAGGGTGAGGGTTCGACGTTTAGCCCTTAGGGTGTCTTCCAAGCCGGAGGTTTGAGGCCTACGACTGTAGCGCGATTACCAGGACTGTTCAACGGACTTTCCCAAAAGCTTTGAAGAGTGGGTATTTGAGGTACACCGGAGAGTCGTTGAGGTTTTTTTTGTAGGGTTTGGGGTGTACGTGATCAGGGTCTTGGTATTGGAATAATCCTTCAGTGCTCTTTTTGAATCAGGGAGGGTTGGGTTCTGGCGTGGTTTCACACCTGTTTAGCGACAACATCAGTGGCTCATGTTGGGATTACAGACCCAAGGTTTTTGTAACATGGGCGATGCTGGCCAGGCGAGCCATGCAGTGGGAGGCCAGAAATCGCATTGCGCACGATAGCTGAGAGGTCGCTATTTCTCTCCGCTTGTATGCATGCATTTATATAAGCATATACAGACAGAGAAAGAGACAGAGACAGACAGACAGACAGGGACAGACATACCCACATACCACACGCACACATGCGCACAGGCACACAGACGCGCAGACACACCTTGGACCTGCAAGCCGGTTTGCCCGCCCCGAATCCTGAAGCCAAATGCCCACTTGAAACCTGCACGTGACAGGATCCTGATGAACCACTCAGTGAGGAAGCTCAGGAGATGCTCCAAGGCCGCGATGGGTTTCGGGTTTGGGATGTTACCCGTTATTAATGATGGTGGCAATGGCAATTGCATCTTTTCCATGTATGTATACATGTATGCCGTATAGTGAAAACGAGAACATGGATTTAGGATGTTTGGATCGGGCATTCCCCATACTTTACATGAGGGGTCTGAGGATACTGATGTTCCAACTTTCTGGCTTCTCCTGTACTGTAAGTGTGTGCATCGGTCTTTTGCGTTCTTCGGTTTGAGGAGTTTAGTTTAGCATAAACCAGGTTTGAGGCATCGCCCTTGAGGGCTTTCGTTTAGAGGGTTAGAGGCTTCAGAAGCTTTTGCTCTTTTGTCGATGTCTTGATTTGTTTAAGGCCTTTCGCTGTGAGGTTTAGTCAGCAACTCTCACAAAGAGTGTGGCTGTACTAAGACATGACAGCCGGTGTAATGTAGGGGCCTTAATGCATAGACTAGGGTTTGGGGGCTATTTTATACCATAATTATGTTAAGGAGCCCTACGTTAAGAATAGTATTGGTAATGGTTTAAGCCCCTACTTGGAGGATCACGGGACTTAGTAAGTAAGGTTATAAGTACCTTAATTGGGGTTATAAGTAGTTTTAAGTAGAGTTACCCTAATTATAACCCGAGTTACTAAGTCCCATGATCCTTTAAGTAGACCCTAAGCCCTAAAGCCCATAGATCCCTTCAAGGAACCCAATAGATCCCTTTAAGAGCCCTTTAACAACCCTTACTAGCCATGAGTCCCAAACCCTATGACTTCCACCGGCGGTAGCTGTGAGCAAGCTGTGAAAAGCCGTCGCAGCGATCATGAATAACACATACCTGAACTCCTTAAGGTAGGTCATTCGGGGTGATGGTAGCAACACCCACCAGAACTCGAACTCGAAAAGTAGAATCGCATCATTGAATTCCAATCCCACGTTTTAGTTCAGGGTGTAGGCTTCGGGGCTTCGAGGTTTGGCGTTCTTTTTTTTTTTTTCTTTGCCTTTTTTTTTCTGAGGTTTGGCGTTAGGGGTTAGGGTTCGGAAACCTGCAGCCCACCGTCGTTCATCCCTTACACTGAGCCCGCGGAAACCTGCAGCCCCATGCGGACCCTTTGATCCTACTTAAAGGCTCATTGGAGTTGGGAACTAAGGTCATAATCAGGGTAACTCTACTTATAACTACTTATAACCCCGATTAAGCTAGTTATAACCTTACTTACTAAGTCCAGTGATCCTCCAAGTATGGGCTCTAGATCCACCGAACCCAAAGTCCCACGCCCTAGTTAAGCCCGAAACTTGGGAGGAAGCTGGGCGCTGCGCCGGGAGCTGATTGAGCTGACTAGTCCCTGAGGGCCCATGTACCCAAATAGTATATACATTGGGAGTACTTCAAGGCCAATGTATATACTATTTAGGTACATGGACCCTTAGGGATTATGGACTCATTGTTTAGGAGTTACGAGTTTTGGGGCGGATGAGCTCTGGGGTTAAGTTGCACAGTTGCGATGTTGATGTCTATCTGGCGGGTCTCGTTGCCTTCACTGAAGCATAAATGTAGATACGTGAGCTTGAAACCAAACTGTCTCACCGCCGAATCTTGTGCAGTAGTGATTCGGCATGCGGGTGTGGAAGAAATTGTCATTCCGAAACAGCGATGGCTGCTGCTGCAGAACATCTCGCATGTTCCATATGATAATTTCCGACAATAGGGGACCCTAATATAGTACCCTAAACCGTAGGATGCTTTAAAAGAAGGTACCCCTAGTTTTCGGACACTCTCATACCGTACCAAGAGACATGGTGTGGTAACTGTAGATGCAGAGATATCTGGATCCCCGGATCCCTCACGATCCTCTTATTATTCAAACCTTAGGCGTACTGAGATTGTTTTTGGTTATCTTTGGTTCCTGTAATTCCTAAGAAACAGCTAAAGTTATAACTTGTGCTAGGGGTCCAAGTTCAGTATCAAAACATGGCCATCCTCTTCACTACTGATGAAGCAGCAAAAGTCTGCGACATCCATAAATGTGCAATATACCACAAGTCCTACAACTGCGATCATTCTAGGTATTGCAAGCCCGAAAGGGCCTGTATTTGTCCTTCCTTTCCAAACTGCCATCTGGCACGAGGCGGAGGTTTGGGCTTTCAGCGGGCAAACCCGAAACCGCATATCCTACTGGGGCCAGAGTTATCCATAGTAATAGCATTCCTCAAGAACCCCCTTTAATGTATACAGGTATCATACGCCTATACATACATGTATGTATACATGGCTGTAGTGTCTTGGGATGTGGGGTATCGCACCAACTTGAGTGCTATGACTGGTAACCACTTAGTAGTCTAGTGCAGTTGTCATAACTCCTACCAGGAATCAACAGGAAAGCCGATGCAGACCCGTGTCCACAACCCTCAGACCCAAGACCCTAAACCCTACACCCTAATTAGACCCAACTGTCGGTTTGCCGAAGCCTACTGAGGCTCGTCGCTGCCTTCTTGGTCACTGCTCTGGCTCCTTATGGTGGCTGAGCTTATGGTTTAGGGTTTAGGGTAAGAGGGGGGGGTTTAGGGTGGGCGCTGTGGGGCGCAGGGGATTGCTGCTTCGCGGCTTCACGATGTTCGGTTTGTTCGTGGGCCCCAGATCCTTACAGTAGAAGCCCAAAACTTGGAAACCCAACAGCGTCAATCCTGAAGAGTAATGTATATGGAATCCCAGCACTATTTGTCCTTAGTCAGGTTTCCAACTTTATGGGGTTCACCGTAGATTGAAGCAGCTGACGATACACCTACGAGGCTTACATCTGCAAGCATCCTGCCCCGAAATGCTACCAGACGCCGCTGTATGAGACACACCATAATATAGGGGCCTTAATAGTTTGTTGTAGGGTTTGGGGGTATAGTTTACTATTCTTGTAATAAGGAAGCCCCCGAACCGTATTCTAATTAGTAAGGCCCCTACATTATCCAGCGTCCCCTAGAGCTGATAATGAGAATACGCCTTTAGGAAAGCAGAACAAGCAACCTACTTCCAACTTCCATAAGGCCTCAGTATGATGCGTAAAACCAAAACCAGAATGTTGAAACTCCAATCCTACTACAGACCCAACATTACGCAGTACTTGGCCTCAAAAGCTTTGAAGGAGCACCCGAGAACAGGCGTCGAATGTAAAAGTCTCGGGGGGCCTCACAATATTACGGGACCCTTTCTTTTCACCCCCAAATATTAGGATCCCGAAAGCAAGGACACTCCACCAACAAGGGACCCTAACATTCTGAAACCCCATCGCCCTGCTGTCTAGGCCCTGATGTTCTAAGTGCCTCCTGCTGTCAAAAGGCTGCTGCCCGAACTGTGTCTATGGCGGCGAGTGAGCGATAGCAGTTTCGGGAATCCTACAGGGGGGGACTTAAACACCATAAGCCTTAAAGGCCTTCTGCCTTGAAGCCTGATGGTGTGAGAACGACTCGCGTCCGTGTGAATACGATCCCCCTAATCCCTCAACCCTAAACCCCGAACTTTATGAGCCCTCTAAACCCGAAACTTTGTGAACCCTAAACCCTAAGCCCCGAAGACCCTCAACCACTCACTTTATGATCCCTAAGCGTAAACCCTACACCCTAAACCCCTAACTTCATAATCGGGACAGGTCCGAAGCCCCCTGGAGGATTCCCGCAACTTCCAGCTCAGATTCTAGGCTTCTAGGGTTCTAGGATCCTCATGAACCAAAGGAGTCCTCATAGAGTCTCGGGCTTTAGGAATCCTTGCCCAAGAGCTTCATCAGATCTTTACCTAAGTAGTATACAGGACAAAACAATGACCAACATTATTCCTTGGGGTTCATTACTGCAGATATAGCAACTAATACCCCAAAACCCTAGTTCAATTATTAAGGCCCTTACGTTACACTTAGAGCTTCCTCGGTGAAAGGCCAAATAATCCGAATTGCCCCTATCAAAAACGCGAAGTCCCGAACCCTGAATCAAACCTGAAGCGCCAAGGCTGGGTTCTACCCTCATGTAGAACCCATAGTCTACAGACCCATAGATAAGAAGCCTCATTACGAAGAAGCCCGTATAAATCACTATTTTGCCCGGTGCTTCTAGAGGGTCCTTTGGTTCTGGGAGGATGCAGCGTGTTAGGGCTTTGGGGCCTTCTCACGTCTACCTTTCGGCTTGCCTCTGGAGCTGCCTCCCAGCTTATAAAGGTTTAAGGTAGTCGGGCTTAGAGTACGAAGTGCCACAAATGAGGGACCCGACGTAGTTTACAGTTTAGAATACTGACCTTCAAGAAACACTCAATAACATCTTGCAGTTCTGTGGCTCTTCGGTCCTACACGCGCTATAAACCCTAACCCTAAGGCTCCATGTGCCCATATAGTATATACTTAGGCCTTAAAGTACCTATATAGGGACTACTTTGGGGCCTAAGTATCTACTATAAAGGTACATGGAGCCTTTGGGTAAACCATCAAGACTCTAAGATTGAGTTGGTTTCGGGCCGGAACATGTGATCACATGCGTTTAGGGTTTAGGGTTTAGGGGTTTAGGGTTTAGGTTTTTACTTCTGATTTACAGCCTTAGCACTCCTTTAGGTTGGGGCTGAGGTTGTTTTTGACAACTCTGCAGTGCCTGGACCCTGCACCGTGGGTCTGTTACGTGCCGCTAAAGTCCTCTGATGCGACAGGAATAGACACGAACCATTTACGCTTGGTCGATCCCGAACTCTAGATCCTATATCGTCCAATACACTGCTGTAAACTTGCAATTGGTAGTGCTAATCGTTAATTGTACGTAGTCTTATGTGACATGACATGCTCCCCGTAGAACCAAACCCTGAACCCTCAACCCCTAGCCCCTAACCCAAGCTAAACCCCGCAGCCCTACGCCCCCCTTAATCCCGAATCACGGTTGGATCCGAGGCGCACAGCCACAAGCCCGCATGTCCAAGGCAAAACAGCCTTTGCTTGTAGTACTACTGCGCAGGCTGGGGCTTAAAGTTGCTATATGAGGTACCCGGGCCATGTTTGACAGTTTCAGTCGTTGCTGTTGATGTTGCTGTCGATACCACGATGCTGACAAAAAGTGGTGCTCCCCTCAAGCATTGTCACTATCGCCTCTGTCGGAATCTCCAACAAACCCGAAACCCGAAACCCCTAAACCATGAATTTCAATCTTTGGATTTGCAGCAATACTTGTGGCCCACCTGCTGCAGTCTATCCAGATAATGCACCACGGGAGAGCTCCACTCTCCGTACAGGGGCCGTTGCCAGCGGTTTCCCAACGGAACGCATGGCAGCAGGCAACTGCAGCTAATACACTGTGACCGTCATCCCTGGAATCTTCGTGTCTCTTGAGCCTGATCCTTATGTTGGGTTTGTGTATCCTGCACTGAAGTACCCGTCTGTCGAAGGATTACGGCGTTGGGGATTCGGGTTTAGGCTCAGAGTATTCTTGGGTGCTGCTGTGCTGCAGAAAGTATAGAACCCTAACTAAGGGTCCATGTACCCAAATAGTATATACTTTGGGCCTAATGTACCCATATAGGGAATACTTTAAGGCCAATGCATATACTATTTAGGTACATTGACCCTTAGGGGAATGTCTCGGAGCCTCAATGGATGTTATTGTTGTTGCTTACCTTTTCTCTTCGGTACGGCCCCCACTCAGCAATAGTATAGATATATAAGGCCCTTAATAGTAGCCCTTTTATAGACTGTTACTGTATGGGGGCCGTACCCAAGTTATTGTTGTTGATTCTTTTCTCCCTGTCTCAAGATCCTGGCCGCAAACATCGTTCACCTAAATAAACCGAACCCACATTGCAAGTACAGAACCCCGAAATTGATAAAGGCACCTTATTCAATACTTAGCAATACTATTTTGGGGGGGTTCCTTATTCTGGCTTTAGTATAATGAACCCGAAACCCTATTCTAATTATCCAGGCTCCTAGTTTAGCTTTCGCCATCTTCGCATCCTGGAGCCCGATCCAGTGCTTACGGTTCATGATGGAAATCCTGCATTACCTTAAGGACCCTAGGCTCTGGGAATTACGGTGTATTCCTTATCATGGGTAATGCAGGATTCATATCATCAACCGTGACCACAAGAGGGCAGTCCAGGTCTTATCACTCGCAACATGGACGAGTCGTAAACGAAAGGAAAAGATCGCTACATACGGCTCTGATGGACAATATCCTGCATTACCCATTATAGGGAATATACCATAATCCCCATGGTTTAGGGTCCTGAAGGTCATGCAGGATTTTGTCCACCAGCAGTATCTTAAGCAGCATCAAAAGCACTCCTAGCTTACATACTTCAACCTAAGCTCCTACAGTGCTACCCTAAACCCGAAACCCTAGAGCCCCAAACCGCAGCCGTAACCTTTGGGATGACGGAGGCACCTTTGCACGTCCTTTACCTGCGAATCGCAGCAGATCTCTCGACACTTCCCGGACATGTCGGTCATGAATCTTACACCCTAAATCACCAAACCCGAAAAGTCCTAAAGCCCTAGGCCCTAAATCCTAAACACGAGGGGCCCAGCAGTTCCGAAGACTCCAAACCTCTTTCAAGGCTCCGCAATAAGCTGTAACCGTTCTCAACGAACAGGGCTTTAGAGTGCATAAGCCCGGGGTGTAAACGAAGGGTACAATCAGCCTGTCCCTCGGTCCTGACAGCTCGAGAGCATCGATCACAGAGACTTCTTTAGGGTCTACTTGGAGGGCAGGGGACTTAGTAAGTAGGTTATAAGTAGAGTTATAAGTACCCTAAATGGAGTTATCCCAATTATAACCCTACTTATGAACGACTTACTAAGCCAAGCTGCGAGACCTAGGATTCTCAGGGCTTGGAAGCCCAGCACCTGGCTCCCCTGCATCACAGCAAATGCAAATGCCACACCCTAATAAGCCCTTTAACACCATACGCCCGAAAAGCAGCATCCAAAACCTTCAACCGATGCTTCCGACTGGTCGCCGTCCAAGAAGTAAAAGCATGCGCCGCGTGGCCACAAAAAACCCAATCCCCTAGAAACCCTAAACTCTAAACTCCTACACTCCGACCCTAAACCCTTAAACCCTAAGCCCTGTAAACCCTAAACCGTAAACTCCTAAGCCTTAAATCCCTGAAACCCCCAACCCGGGGGAAAGTTTAGGGTTGCGGGTTAATAGGGACCCACAAAGCACATAGACATGAGCATGTTGCAAGGATATCCCTACCTGCTTGGGCTCATTATAAGGGCATGTATGTATATGGGATATGGCGCCCTAGGTTTGTGTTTTAGGTTTTAAGTGTACGTAAACCCCTCAAAGATAAAGTAATGGCCCAATACCTACAAAGGGCTTTTATTCCACATACGTTGGGGTTCCAGGTAATAATTACCCATAGGCTCCATAGCAATTAGCTAGTTTTTGAGTTGTTCTTTGGGGTTCATATTCAGAATTCGATAATGTAATCCCCAAAATGAACTGCTATGGAGCCTATGGGTCCAGAGCTTTGGTGTTCATGGTTGGGCTCCCATTTGGGAGTTTCCGAAAATTAGGGGTACCTTATTTTGGGGTCCTTATAACAAGGATCCTATTGTTTAAGGTGCTATATTAGGGTCCCCTATTTTCGGAAACTCCCATTTTGGATGTTGTACAACAGAAACCTCATGTTGGCACTACATGTTGTGTTGATACCACATTTTTGGGTCCTTATAATCAGGATCCTACTATTCAAGGTACTACTATTAGTTATGCCTGTTTTGAGTTCGGTTTAGATTTGTAATAGTTGGGTAATATTTACATTTTTATGGGTACTTAAACCCAGTGAGGAGTAAAAATGTACATGTTTCATCCTATCCCAACCATGAACCAGTTTAGGTTTAGGGTTTACTGTAGAGGCCTAAATGATCACCTTTACTATTTTGGGGGGTTCCTTTGTATGCTTATAGTATGATATGCACCAAAACCCTATTCTAATTATTACGGCCTCTATGTTGGTGCCCGAAAGCTGGCCTCTATGTTGGAGCCCGAAAGCTGGCCTATCGGGGTTTGAGGCGTGTTAGGTTCGCGAAGTTGGCTTCGTGGTTTCGGGCTCAGTGCAGTTCAAGTGTTCGCTGGTGCATTAACACGCGCACCGGCCCGCTCAAACTCACCGCCACACGGAGATCGACAATGGACGCTGTACCATGCTCCCTGCGCTCTTCAAAACTCCAAAAGGTCAGCAAGGCAAGCATCGGGGTTAGAGGTGTGAACTCTGAGCAGTACCAGGGTTTAGGCAACCGTGCTGTACCATGATGTACACCGAAACCTCATCGCAAGTAGTAGAGCTTTATATGAAGCCTTATCAACCCTTCAAACTTCTGTTCTAGGTATGAATTTTCAAGGCTTTTAGAGCTATGGGTAAACTCTAAGCCCTAAACCTTTATAAACCCTAAACCCTACATGAAACCCCTCAGCACTAAACCAAGAAAAGTGCCGCAAGTTATTTCCTTTTCAGGCTCGGTCCAGGGCCCACCCTGAGGAACTCCCCTGGTCAGGGTTTAGGGTTAGAAGGGGCCCCCACCCTGTAATAGTGGCATAGTAGGAATATAATAGGGCCTTAACAGAATCCTTATAGTCACTATTACAGGGTGGGGGCCCCTTCTAAGGTTTAGGGTTTAGGGTTTTACTCTGTCAGGTTTGGGGTTTAGGTAGGTTCAAGGTTTACTGTATAGGGTAAGAGTAATACGAACCATCCTAAACCCACGTACCCGCGACTTGCACTACCTACACGGCCATGGCGCTGACTTTCAGATGTCGGGCACCCGTGTGTCACATGCTCAGGTTTAGTTCAGTGTTTGGGGTTTCGGGGTTCGGCGCTTGCAGCCAGTTGGGTGTTTGTAGGACTTCGTCCCTGAGGCTCCCCATCTTACCAATTCGTCGCTAGGAC
Source organism: Symbiodinium sp. CCMP2592 (assembly GCA_905221615.1). Taxonomy (NCBI): domain Eukaryota; class Dinophyceae; order Suessiales; family Symbiodiniaceae; genus Symbiodinium; species Symbiodinium sp. CCMP2592. Next base: position 878,990 of record CAJNDT010000302.1, on the reverse strand, counting down.
TTCGCGAATCTACTATAGGGGCCTTCATAATTAGAATAGGGTTTTGGGGGTTCCTTGTTTTAAGTCCAGTTTAATAAGCCTCCAAGCCCTATTCTACCTATTAAGGCGCCGACATTATGCTTTTTACAGATGGCCCTAATATACTCATACCTTGACATACGAATATCATAATACACTGAACACGAAACCCGCGCGGCATGTGTGCTTTGGCTGCAGGCCTTTCACGCCCAACAAAGACGTTTCAGAGTCTGGAGTTTGGTTCGGGAGTGCCCCGTCTAACCCCACCACACTGTCACCACATAAACTTTTAAGTGGTCCAACTGGAGATGAGCAAAGGTGGATCAGGGTTAATTCTTAGATTGTGAACGGGGGAACTTTAGACTTTTTGGCCTCATATATTAGCTCTATCTTAGAAACTTTGAATTTCGGGGTGGCCCGGTTGTTGAAGAAGAGAGAATTCAAGCTTCAGGCGACCTGGCTAATGACTCTTAGTGGGACTTAGAATTAAATAGTTTCTAATTTTTGGTTATTATAACCCATAAGAAACAGCTAAAATCTTAATTTTTGCTGGGGTTCCAAGTTCAGTATAGTACTCCCAGCTCACTCTGACAAAGACCCGCAACATCAGTTCAGACGAGCGGCTGTGAACACACAAGCACAGCTGGCTCTCAGTTTACGCTTTCTGGGGCGTGTTGGGTAATATAGGAACTTGATTAAGAAACCTTGGGCCTTTCGTGTTCCTTATAGAATCCTACTATTTTGGGGTTATAGGCCCAGGGTTTCTTGATCAGGTTCCTACATGCTTCATGATCCGAACTTAGCGGCCTGAACGTTCAAGCCAAGCCCCAAGCTTGCCACAAGTCTCATGTAATGGCACGGTCCATGGCCCTGATTCATGAACGATGCGTCTGATGAACCCAAGGGTAGACCCAGCGAGCCCCATGAAGAGAGTCCTCGAGCACGCAAGATTATGGGTTGACAATTTCAGTTTTGAGTTGCAGGGCATTGTAAGGCAGACTGGTCCAGGACCTGACCCCCTTCAACTCAAAATCTGAACCCACCAAGCTCAACGAGGTCGCCATGCGTTCAAGCAAGTCGCAGCTGCTCAGTTGCCGCTCCGGAGGTTCGCTGATGCTGCCAAGGCACCCAAAGACTCGGCCTTCATGTATCACAAATCCTGGGCTCAGAATTCGGGGTTTGGGGTCTGGCATAGGGTTCTGAACGCACAGGCCCCGCACGCCTCCCTACAGCATGTCATGCTGCGTGCTGATATCTCCTGCACTGCTCGTGGGTAGTTCTCTAAATTAGTGTCCCTCTTCACGTCCCACAAGTATCTCCAAACCAAGGACCCTGAAAGGGGCACTAATGCAGAGAACTAACCCTCGTTACAGCGGTGGTGTCTGAAGAGTTTGCGGCTCAGAGCTTCAAGTTCCCGATCTCGCAGCTCACGACACTCGGCAATTGAATCAGAGGGCTTTCACAGCACCCGAACCCTTCACCCCTAGACCAAAACCATCCTAAACCGCAAAACCCTAAAGCCTAAAGCTCAAATCCCTAAACCCATATGTCCTAAACCCCAAACCGCGACAGAAAGCTTTGAATGCAGTGGCCTTTTGAGGAAGGCACTGGGGCTCCAGGGCTTCAGGGCTTAGGGTTCAGGGTTTACAGTAGAAGCCAGAAAGTTGGAATATCATTATCGTAACCCCTTTAAGGTAAAATATAGGGGATTCTGCCATTATTCCATATTCCAACTTTCTGGAGTTCCCTTTAGGGGTTTAGGATTTCAGGGCTTTGTGGTTGTCCAGGGCTTGGAGGTTTTGTCGGCACAGGGGCTTTAGAGTTGGATTTCTTCAGTTTTTTTCGTTTCAGGTTCCACCAATCCAAAAGCAAGAACCCTCAATATCCACCCCAAGCCCATGCAAAGCCCAAAACACATCGAAAAAAGAGACCTCCGGAGGCCTCCGCCCCTTGCGTGCCAGACTTCGATCCGGAGAACGGCGAGGTGGCGCTGGAATTACGACTTGGCCTTTTTAACCACTTGGGAGGGAGGGGGGCCCTGTACTATTAGAAGGAAAGCTACTTGTAGCCGAACTATGGTGTAAATGTGCATGCGCCTGGCAATCGTCAGATGGGAGCTTGTTGTCAGGGCCCTCCTGGAGAGCCCAATACCCCTTACTTAAGAAATATAGCTTAAACCTTAATATGAAGCCCTATATAATTTAAGCCATATTCCTTATTTAAGGGGTATTGGGGCTTCCCGGGCTCCTGGAGGATAGGTCCTGCAAGGCTCCCAATCTGTTTTGAAGCCTGACTATACCTGGTATTACCATTGACTACCTGAGGGCCTGTGGTGAGGTTCCGTACTTTTAGTTACAACAACCCGGAGCCCTATTCCAAGTATTGCCGCCCCTGAACCCTAACCCCTAATGGCTTGCGCCCTTGCAGTCCAACCATGAACTGCGAAGCTTGAAGTGAAAGCAATGGTCGTCTCTTGAAGCAATGCAGAGTTGCTTTGTTGTCAGTTTCATAGGTACGGCTCGAAGTGTGCTCCAGTACCCGTTCTTCGCTTTGTTGTTCTGTTATCCCGTGTATTCCTCACATATTCACAACAATAGTCAGGGGAAGAATACAAAAAAGAGAATAGTTACTTTTAGCAAATTTGGTATTTGGAAGTCTTCCTACCTTTCGAAGTAGCTATAGTACTAGTACTGCTACTACTAATAAATAGCAATAACAATAATAGTAATAGCAAACATACTCTTATTGTATTCAATGTTCCCCGTATACAATCAGGCTAGAATAGATCCCCCAAAAGACACTTATCCACCAGTTAAGGCCTCTCTATTATCACCTCATTGTTGGGTCGGGGGCTTTACTGGCAAGAGCTCGACATAGTCTGTAATAGCCAGATGTGGCTTCTGCCAGCACCCTGAAACCCGTTTCTGTCAATCATAACCTCTCTGGCACCTTTGGTAAGTTGTTATTGTTATTTAGTACCTTTCCGATACATCCTGATTGGGGTATAAACCCTCAACCCTAAATCCTATTCATGAATAGTCTTGCGAGGTCGGGAGAAGACGGGATGACATCTTCGGGTTAACGGCATAGGACGGCTTATGGTTTGTTAGGGGGTTTAGGGTTCATAGGACCGACCAATGTCAAAAGGGTCCTGCTTATGCAAGCGGGCCGGTGCTGGCAAGTAGAGGTCCCTGCCCCTGCGTGAGTTCCAACAACTGGCAAGTAGAACGCATCTTTATCCTCAGCTGAACTTATACGTCCTGATCCTGAACTGTCCCTGAACCCTAAACCGGTCGAAGCACCTGAACATCAGGGTCTGCCGAAGTCTTGCTTTGGGTAAGCCCAGATGCGGCTTCCCAGTTGGGAGTTTCCGAAAATTAGGGGTACCTCATTTTGGGGCCCTTATAGTAACGGTCCTACTATTTGAGGTACTCTATTGGGGTCCCTATTTCTGGAAACTCTCAGGTGTTGAAAAGCCGCGCAGTTCGGGGTTGAGGTTTGCTGCTATCCGAATCCCGAGAGCCTATCCCTAAGGGTCCATGTACCCAAATAATAGGGTTCCTTTAGGGTACCATAAAGGTTCCTTTAAAGGGATCTATAAGGGATCCATAAGGGTTTAGGGTATAAGGGTCCATGTACCCAAATAGTATATACTTTGGGCCCAATGTACCCATATAGGGAGTACTTTAAGGCCAATGTCTATACTATTTAGGTACATGGACCCTTGGGGGATGTAAATTCAATCTCTGTTTTTTGCGGCCGGGTACTGTATGCAAGCCTATACCCTTATATACCTACTACGGTTGATGATGTAAATCCTGCATTACCTTAAGGACCGTAAACTATGGGAATTATGGTATATTCCTTATTATGGCTAATGCAGGGTTTGTAGGATCAACCGTAGTGCCTGGTTTTTGTAGGATCTTAAGACACACCCTGATATAGAAATCATGGGGCCCCATGCCACTGCAGGCAGGGGTTGGTTGAGGCTGGTGAAAGGTATGGGAGTTTCCGAGAATAGGGGTACCCCAATATACCACCCTAAATAGTAGGGTTCGTATTATAAGGACCCCACAATAAGGCACCCCTAATTTTTGGAGACTCCCAAATAGCATCCCCATACCGAGCCCCTAAAGCAGAGCATGCGAAAGCTTCGCGGTCCCTAGATTAGGCACATCACATTGCGATGTAGCCTTTGGCTCAAAAAACCTGCTCTTCGTGGAGGGGCCGCTGGACAATGCGGCTGTGGCTTAATGATGACTTCATGGTCCATTCCAAAGCATCACGCCCATGCAGCTACATTCGGTTCTGTTGGGTTAGTTACGGTTTGGGGTTTAGAGTTTAGGGGGGCAGGTTGAGTTTCTCGCAGGACTTTCAGGAGTTTTAGTGTAAGCGCTTCGTCGCGTGTCTCCCCTACCAAGCCCACTTTCCGCGGTCGGAACAGAAACGGGTGGCCCCTGAAAGCAGTGGGTCACTGGGATTAAGGAAAAGGGGCTTTCGGAGAGGGCGAGGTATGAGGATTCCTGGTTTGGGCCCTCAGCGGTTGTGTGGTGAGGCTGCAGGAGAGATATTGGGGCTATATCATGCTATGTTACATGAATCGGTTTGAAGCTGCATGACTTCATGTTTTGAGATTTTGGTCAGGGGTTGGCGTTTTTAGGGTCTGCGGCCTTCCCGGTTAAGTTCTGGCCACAACTTTAGGGTCTACATCAGCCCGAAGGTCGTGTACACACCGCTGATTTTCTGCACATGTGACACTTTCAAATGGGGTCCAGCGATAGACGTTCTGGGGTTAGCTTGGTGTATATGTTAGGAGCTGCCCCCACCCTGTAATAGTGACTGCCCTATTATAATCCTATATTATACCACTATTACAGGGTGGGGGCCGCTTCTAAACCCTAAACCCTAAACCCTAAACCCTAAACCAACCAACCAACCTAAACCCTAAATCCCACAAAGTGTAAAGTGTAGCTTCTAACATATGGGTGGTTGTCAAAATTATGGTCCCTTTTTGGGTACCCTAAATAATAGGTGCCGTATTATAATAGGGACCCAAAAAAGGGACCATAATTTTGACAACCACCCATATATGGTTGCGACAAGGTCCTGCAACTTCTCGTCCGCTGCAATTGCAGCATACCTTGGGCATCATATGGGAGTTTCCGAAAATCAGCGGTACCTTAGGGTCCCTTTAAAGGGCTACTAACTGTAGGGGATCTATAAGGGTTCTATGAGGGTTGGATTATGGTAGGGAGTTTCCGAAAATCAGGGGTACCTTATTTTGGGGTCCTTATAATAAGGATCCTACTATTTAGGGTAGTAGATTAGGGCACCCTATTTTCGGAAACTCCCATATTAGCTATGTTGGCCCAAGCCTTGAACCCGAAGGTTTTGGGGTTTCGGTTTAGGGTTTTGGACTGTGCGTATTGTTCTTGCGACCCGAGCGTGCACGATGTAAGCACTTGGGATGTTCTGAGTTATGTTACGATGTCGTGAGTACCAGGACCCCCCAATGGCCCTTTAATGGAGCCCTTATGGCCCTTAATAGTGGGTATTTGGGATATATTAGAGGGCAGTTGGGGGGTCTAGGTAGATGGGGCGTTTGATCCTTGCCTTTACGTTTAAGGTTACTTGCCGAGACCATTTGATCTTGCAGTGTTCAGGTCATGTCACGGCTTAGTTGTTGGCTCCACAGTTTCGTTTTGCACCTGTCACTTCTGCTTGGCACTGAACTGCTCTAGAGCTTACAAGCAAGTTAGTCTACACCATTACGGGCTCCAATCCAACAATAGGCACTGATCCCCGGCTGCAGAACGCTAAACCTTTCCGGTGTGGTCCGATGGTTCTGCTACAATCCGCGTTCTTGAGCCTGGCTAGCCGAGTCGAAATGAATATGTAGCAAATGATAACCAGAGACAAGGAATCCCAGAGAGCCCAATACCCCTTAATAAAGGAATGTGGCTTAAGTTATATAGGGCTTAATATTGTGATTTAACCTATATTCCCTAATTAAGGGGTATTGAGCTCTCTGGGATTGTGTCCAAACAATCAGACTGTAGTTTTGGGTCCATCATACTATGCCTATTTGGGTAATTAGTTCTCTAACTTAGGATCCCTTGTGTTACATTTCGTCATAAACAAGAGCAGCCCCCTAAACCCTAAATGTAGGCATAGAGCTCGCGAGTCCGGACAGTGAACTCACTGAGCACCCGAGTCCTGCGGGTTGTAAGCCAAAACCGAAGACACTTCCTGGGGATCCAACAGCCTATTGAATAGGACCTAACTTATATAACCCTGAAGGGCCTACTTTTTTAGGTACTAATTTGAAACGCTGCGCGTCGTCCGCCTCGGCCCGGCTGTACGCACATGCGGCGAGTGGCTACTATCTGCAGCAAGCTCTTGTAGGAAAACAGTAACAGTTGGAATCGCACTTATAGTAAAAGTAATGTTCATAGCAACACGAAGCAGGATGATTGTGAGTAGTATTAGCAGGCTGGGGTTAGGGTGTAGGGTTAGGAGTTCAGGTTTGAAACTCCCTTGGTACTGCAGCCTTAAAGTCGAGCCCCAAGAGATAAAGATGCTACATTACAGTTTCGTGTCGTCGGAAATTCCCAGAAAGCTCGCACCTGTCAGCGAAGGGGGGAGGGGCGGGAGGGTGGGGGAGGAGGGGGGGCGGGGGAGGGGGGCGTCGCTTTCGGGTGCAGGTGTTGTCCGGGCTTTGAAAGGCCCCAATTTTTCAGGCCGGGGTTAGGTTGTAGGCTTAGGAGTTCAGGTTTGAAACTCCCTTAATTCTGCAGCCTTAAGCGCGCCCCAAGAGATAAACAGGCTACATTACAGTCCGGTGTCGTTGGAAATTCCCAGGGGCGGGAGGGTGGGGGAGGAGGGGAGGCGGGGGGGCAGGGCGGGGGAGGGCGTCGTGCTTTCTGGAGGGTTAGGAATTCAGGTAAACTCCCTTGGTACTGACCCTTCCCTTGCGACGTTTCCATTTTTAAGGGGGGGGCAGCGGCGCCGATTTTTGGTGTGGGGTCACTGGGGGATTAAGAGGCGGGGAATAGAGGGAATCCGAATAGGAACCTCTGGCCGAGGCGGATTTAAGGAAATCATGATAAGGAATCCGAAAACGGTAGGTTAGTCAGGGTTAAGGTAGGACCTATTGTTTCAGGGGTTACTTGGAGGTTCATGGGTAGTTATAAGTGGCGTTATCAGTCCCCCAATACAGGTTATCACCATGGTTATTTTTCCTGCTTAGAACCCTACTTAGATCTGCCCATGAACCTCCAAGTGTACCCTGTGATTACGCATGACCTACTATTTTGTGGGCTTGGGGATACAGGTTGGACCTTTATTGAGACCCGGAAAACCGTACACCTTTCATAAACCCGACAACCTTTCATTCCTCCTACAAGAAGACCTGAGACGCAGTACAATTTACTGCAGGGGCTACATACACTACATACGTTTGTTGAGTACGTTTGTCGCACTTGACGTCCACATTTAAACCGATTGTTTTTTGAGGTTCCCGATCTTGGGGAGACGCATAGTGCCTGCGGGGCAACCTGCGGTAAGTGGCGTGTCGGACCATTGCCGGTCTTGTAGACGACGTGAGCTGAACACTATCCTCAACAGCGATGACAGCATGCCGGCCCGCCGGCATCAGCCATTCGCAGCACATGAGCCAGTGTGCGGGAACGCCAGCAGGCCATCAAAAAAGATCCCGCAATGAAGAAACTGTCGGCAAGCTTCAGCGGAGCGATCCATAGGTGACGTGAACATAGGCCGGCCGCATGCATTGATATAGCCAGAAGAGTATGCCAGCGTCCCGTCAAGTGAATTCAAGGCACTGCCCGGCCAGTCCAACACATGGAGCAAATCCAACCAGCGCGAAAAGGCTCTTTGCTGTGCTGGGGCAAACACCCAACACCAGAATCTGGGTAGGTAGGAGTAGTATAACCAGCATCAAGCTTGTAAGGTCCACCAAGGTACATCGTGGACAAGCTGTCGAAGCCATGAGTCAAGTGTGAAAACCTATTCGCATACTGGGCTTTCGGGATTGAAATCCGGATGCCAAGCCCGAATTGTAGATCCCGAAAGCCCATATGCAAGATTTAGAGTTTGCCGAATGCCGAAAGCACAGTGCGAACTCCCCCTCGGAACACACGATGACGCTATTGAAAGGCTGAAGCTCTGAACCCTGCCGCGTTTCTTCTCTAAGGGAGAGACAACCCAACACCGGCTAGTCTTGCACCTCGCAGTTCACGGGTCTCAAAAACTCGTATGAATTAAACATATCATATCATGATGCTACAATATACCCCGACACCTTAGCCAAGGCGCATACACTACACACGTTGCCCAAAACCCACTGG